>VYZV01017332.1:807399-822701 GCA_013401275.1 Pandion haliaetus | reverse complement strand
CCCCCACATTCTCCCCCATTACCCCCCCTGCACCCTGACTCACTTGGCAGTGCCTTCAAGTGGGTGGCAGCAACCAAGAAGTTGTGGGGTTTGGTCTTGTCCTTGCCATGTTTCCTCACCCGGAGCCTGGGGACAGAGCAGCGGTGGCAGAGGACTCTGAGCAGCCCCCCTGGGCACCAGGACTGCTGGCACCCCTGGCAATCCTGCTCTGCATCCCTATCCAGCTGTGTCCAGCTGTGCCCAGCCACTCCAGCAGGTCAGCTCCAGGGCTACAGCAGGACCCGGTTATGAGACAGAGCAGGGCTGGGACGGGGACAGGGACCAACAGCAGAGCCACAGCATAGCAGGGAGAGCCCAGCCATAGCAGGATTAGAGGGGACCCGGGGACAGGACCAGCAGGCAGTGGCTAGGAGTAGGACTCCCAGGGGGCAATGGCATATAGAGGGGTCTCTGTGCTGACTCTGGAGCATGAGTGAGGCAGGAGCCTTTGGGGGGAAGTTAGTAGCAGCAGCATCTTGGGGCGATACAGAGAAAGGTCCCATGGATGATGGCTCATCAGAAAGACTCTAAGCAGGCTGGGCAGTACTGCAGCCAGTGGGGTGAGCTAGGAAGAGGCATGGATGTGGTAGGGTTGCAAGAAGATAAGGCATCATAAGGGGATGGGGCTGGCATCAAGTCTGTTTGGGCAGTGACCCAGAGCAGGGCTGTGGGGACACAGGGCACCCCATGGTGAGGGTTCGAGGGTCAGAGTGGGATGGGAATAGCAATCATACAGTCCCCTCCTTCTCAAAACCCAACCTACCAGATGAGGATGGTAATGATGAGAACTGCAGCCAGGACAAAGAAGGCAAAGATCCCAAGGGACACCAGGACGGCCGTCTTCTCCAGGGGGTCACTGTGGTCTGGGACAGAGAGACCATCATGGCCGAGGGATGCCACAGCCCGCGGCAACTGGGGGACCCTATTGCAAGCTCCTGGACACCCCAGCACCCCAGCCACACACAGGCATAGGGCAAGAGACCCCTCCTATTACTCTCAGCCACACAAGTTCCAAGGCAGGCAGCTTCCTGCAGGCAGTCCCCACTCCTGCCCACCACCACCAGCTCTACTCACTGATGGGCTCAGGGTTGGGAGCCTGGGAGGTCTCCTTGGCCAGGCTCTCCAGGCTGGTGTCTGTAGTGGTTTCTTCACTTGCCACAGTGGCTGGGTCTAGAAGGACAGAAGGGACGGTAATCGCTCACCCAAAATCATGGTCAGCACCCCAGGGACACACAGAGAGGAGCAAGGAAGGCTGCCCTTGTGCTCCAGGGGTTCCACAAGCCCAAGGGTGCCCCTGGGGTGCTAGTGATGCTATTGGAGCCTTGTTCTACCCTGAGGTTGTGGGGAGCAATCCCCAAATGGCAGTAGCACAGCTGCAGCCTACCATGGGGCTTGGAGATGCTTTGACCCCTTGCAGCTCTGTCTCCCACCATGGGGTCAGTTTTTGGATGGTGCAGAGGACCAACTTTTTGGGTCAACTTTAGGGGACCCAAGGAACTGGGGCTTGCTCTGGGTGATATTTGCAGGAATGGGTGCCATGGGGAAGGGGCTGGAGAGGGGCAGCCCAGGGTGCTGGAGGGGCTTTGGGGAGGGATGGCACAACCTGGTAGGGATGCTGGGGGCTTCAGCCTGTCCCCCTCGCACCTCTGACCGGCGTCGCCCGGGCCTCAGCACTCCACTCGCTCCAGTTCCCGGCATCCAGGAAATCTTTGGCGCTGACTTGGACCACGTGCTCCAACCCAGCAAAGGCATCTGTGATCACCTCGGAGAGGTTCACTGTCTCCACCTGCACCAGGCAGAGGGGAGCTGTGGGGCAGAAGAGTGCACCCCTCGCTGCCCTCCCAGGCCTTGTGCCCACCCCACTCCCACATTGGCTTTGCCTTTCCTCATCCACCACTTACCACAGACCAGGAGCGGTGGATGACAGGCCGGTACTGGAGCCGAAACCTAAGCTGGAAGTGGGGTTCCTTGGGCCAGGAGGAGGGGTACTTCCAGCTCACGTGGAGCCGCCGTGGAGCCAGGGGGATGGGCTCTACCACCAAGCCCTCAGGAGGGTCTGGCTTAACTGCATAGGAGAGGACAGGGAGCCCTTGTCACACCAGACTGCCATGCAGAGTGGTGGTGGGCTCCCCGCTGCTGCCCAGGACTGGATGCCTGGAGGATGAACAGACACTGGGATGGACAGATGGATGGATGGGGACTCACTGATGGCCTGCATAGTGATGTCAAGGAGGCGGAAGCTGGAGCCCAGGGGGTTCACCTCGGTAATGTTCAGGCGGTAGGAGCTCCAGAACTCTGACCCATGGACAGTACAGGTGCCAGGGCGGGATGGATCCTGCAGGCACGGCCCCACATGCCCATTCTTGTTCCTGCAGATGGGGAGAAAAAGTGATGAGATGTCTCCCCCACCTGCCATGCATAGTTTCCTGGTGCTGCCAGTGAGGTGCCATGCAGGGAGACCCCCATGCCAAGAGCCTGGTCGAGGAGGCAGTTCCTGTTACAGCTCAGCTGCCCTCAAGCCTCCAGAGTTCAGCACATCCCTCTGGGCATGACTGAAGGGATCCCCCTCCCAGACCCACAGTCCCTCCTGGGAAGGTCCCTCCCTGGGGCAAACCCTTCTCCCAGGTCCCCAGGCTTAGGTAGCTGGCTCCCCCATGGGCACCCCCAGCCCTCGCTTTGGGGACCCTGCTGAGGACAGTAGCAGGACCTTCGGGATGGGGGCCAGTCCAAAGGAAGCAGGACTGGGGTGGGAGTCAGTCCTACCTCCGCTTCTCTTCGCCCGTCAGCGATTTCTTCCTGCCACAGAGAGAGACGGAAAAGCAGACAGTGAGGATGAGGGGACAGCATGAAGTAAACCCCACCGCGACCCAGAGGAGGGATAGGGGTCTCTGCACTGCTGAGCAGCCCCCCACTCACACACTGATGTACAAGGTGACACGGCACAAGGGACAGAGCTACAACAGTGCCCAGCCATGCCAGTGAGCAGCCTGGCAGCAGGAGCTGGGGGTCCCAGGGAACAAGACACTGGGGTGCCCAGGAACATCCCCAGAGGATGCCCCTCCCCTGCCTGGGGTTTCATCATGCAGCAGCAGCAAAGGTATGGGAACACTGATAAAAGCAGCTCCCTGGTAACTGGCTTCCCGCTTCCGCTTCCGCTTCCCCTACAGCCCCCCTAAGCCCCCTGCTTCCCACCAAGCTCCTGATGCTCCACACAGATCCCTCCACCCCAACCCCATCCTGCAGCTTTCAGCATGGCTGTGCTTTATGAGCTCCAGTTGACTTCAAAGCAGCCCGCTAATTTGGCCTACTGGGATAATTAGAAGCAGTGATGCTGTCAGTGCTCCTTTCATCCCAAAGCATGCTGAAGCACTCAGCGGCTTGTAGATGACCTGTTTCTCTCTTATAGGCCCTCCGGAGCTGGCAGAGCCATTGGCAGGGAGGGACCCTGCCTGTGCCATCCCCCCAATGCTGCTGGGTGGCTCCCCTTGGAGCAAGCAAATGCTTGGTGCTCTGCTCACCCCAAAACATGACCTGCTCCAGGGAGCAGCATGGTCCTGGGGGCAGAAGTTGAACCCAGGGCACGGGTCAGATGTCCAGCAGAATTTGGTCGTTATCCTTGGCTGGGACACAGGGATCACCCCATAAAACCCCCAGCCTGTACCCTGTAGGGATACATCACCTGTAGGTGGTGATGTATCTGGTAGGGAGGAAGGTCTCCACACTGGACGTCCAGGAGCAGGAGAAATTCTCGTAGTCGGATGCTCTGCAGGACACAAAAGGGACTCCCGGCAGGTCTGGGGTCCAGGGGGAAGCAACAGTCAGCCAGGGGTCCCCTGTCCTGCCGCCCAGCTGGCATACAGGGACCCCTGTGTCACCGCAAAGTCCTTTCTTGGCAAGCCCTTGCCAGGGGTGGGGGCACTGCTGGCCCATGTCAGTGGGGCTGCACACCCTCCATACCCCAGCCCGCAGACATGCTACTCACACCCCAGCTGCAGGGACACGGCATGCAGGAGGCCACCATCCTCGCCGTGGCAGCTGTAGGTTCCCCCAGTGGATAAGCTGGCACGTGGCAGCACCAGGGCTCCCTGCCAGATGGCTGAGCCCTCCGGCAGTGCCGCGGCACCCGCTCGTCTCCATTGCACTGGCGAGCTGGGAAGGAGAGACCAGGCAGGTGACATTAGAGGACAGGGATGGTGGGATCACCCCAGGCCCACCCTGTAAACCATCCCATCGGATAAATCCCCTGATGTGCATGGAAAAGACCTACCCGGCACGGGCACCCGCGCACGACAGGGTCACGTCTGTCCCCACCTGTCCATACTGTACACCTGGAGGGACACACACATCCCCAGATGGGTGTTAGCATGCCATGCCACCCCACGCCAGGGCTGGGGGTCAAGGTGAGCAGCCTGGGGCTGTACCTCCCTTGGGAGCAGGTTGCTGGTTCTGGGGTCTTGCTTCATGCAGGTACCACCACGGGGGACTGGGAAGGACTGGTCCCAGTTGGGGATGGGCAATGAGCAGCTGCAGGGGGGTGCTGGCCAGAGGACACCCATTGCCATGGGGCTATATTTCATGTACACCCTAACTCTGGTAGGTCTGTGCCTGCCTGGGGGGAATGGGGTGCCCCCAGTGTCTCCATACCTGGGGGGGTGTGGGGGGGGCTTGAGGAGCGGCTCACCTTCTTCTTCTCTGTCCTCAGGGACAGCGAGGGAGGCTGACGCCAGGGCTGCCGCGAGGAACACCATCACCCTGCCCAGGCCTGGGATGGGACTGTGCATCTGGAGGAGGCAGAGCAGGGAGGGAGAGGGTGTTATCCCTTGCAATGGGGTGGCCAGCAGTGTCCACAGCCCAGAGAATCCCTGCAGTGCCCTGGGCCTCACATGTCCCTCTCGTCTTGCCCCATCCTGCCAGGGACATCACGGGAACTGTACCACCGGGACCCCAGCTGGGACAGCTGGCAGGGTCTGTGCCACTGTCATAGCTGGTCCCTGGCTGCCAAGGAGCCCCCATACCTGGAGGGGGGACGCAAAGGGCAAACACTGACCAGGAGCTTGGGGCTGTGTAGGTTGGTAGGATTAAGGGCTCTTTGCCATTGCAGTCCTGTGCCAGAAGCCCTGGCTGGCTCCCAGCCCCAGGGTGGTCCAGAGACCTGCGCTGGTGCAGCTGGAGCAGGAAGGGACCAAGGAGAAATTCTGGACTGTATTTATGTGGCAGGAGACAGCAGTTAGATCTGGACAGGCTCACACAGCCAGGGAGAGCAGCTCTGTGAGAGCCCAGACCATACCAAGAGCAAGGCTGGCTGGGTGTCCCATGTCACTGCCCATCCCTGCACCCGCTGCAGGGCTGGTCCGTGCAGGTCTGTGCCCTCCAAGCCATTTGGGGTCTCTGGACCCAGGGACAATGGCCCTGAAATTCCTTCCTCCCACTCGGAGATCACCAGTGGGTATGGGGTGAGAAGTGCAGGGCATGCTGAGTCAGGGATTTGCACCCAGCTCTCCATGGGTCAACACCAGCCACAGACTGGAGTCTCCACACCATAGCACAGCCATCATCACCCTGTCTATGCCAGCCAGCATCACCCTGTCCATCACAGCCAGCATTGCCCCGCGGTGTCCATTCCAGCACACATTGTTCTGCACATATCAGCCAGTGTTGCCCTGTCCTACCCAGCCAACATTTACCCTGTCCATAGCAGCCAGCATTGCCCTGAGGTATCAATCCCAGCCTGCACCATCCTGCATGTACCAGCCAGCATCACCCTGTCCACCCCAGCCAGCACCACCCTGTTCATCCCAGCCAGCATCACCCTGTCTGTGCCAGCCAGCATCACCTCAGGGTATCCATCCTGGCCAGCACAATGCCATCTGTATCAGCAGTGTCACACTGTCCCTATCAGCCAGCCCCGCCTGGCCCCAGCAGGCACAGAGAGCTGAATCATTTCTCCCTGGAAGAGCCCCCTGCCCACCCCTCATAAATGGGCAGGCCTGTTTATTTACACCCATATTGTCAGGCTCTGCTCCCAGCTGCAGGTGGGCAG
This sequence comes from Pandion haliaetus, assembly GCA_013401275.1. Taxonomy (NCBI): domain Eukaryota; kingdom Metazoa; phylum Chordata; class Aves; order Accipitriformes; family Pandionidae; genus Pandion; species Pandion haliaetus. The sequence continues at coordinate 816,622 of VYZV01017332.1, read as the reverse complement.
GGGCTGAGGGCACAGGAGGCAGTACGCTCCCTGCCAGCCCCAAGCACAGGCTGCAAGCTCATGGGTGTAAATCCATGTCCCCCTGAGTCACCTGGGGTTCAACAGCCGAGGGGCTCCAGGGAGGGATGTTCCAGCCATGCAAAGGCACCCCAGAGCAGATGCCTGTTCCTCTCCCGCGGGCAGGTGCCTATGGCTGCAGACCAAACTGCATGGCAAAGGAAATAAGAGCTACAAGGCAATGTGCTGCAACCCAGCTAGTGCAGGGGTAAGGCATGCGGCACCCCACATCAACCCTGTCCCGAACACGTGAGGCAGACTTAAATGCAAGCCCTAAATGTAAATAATTTCATGAGACTGTCATAAGCTTTTTCTACCAAACCACCCATAGAAACATTCCCAAGAAACATCAGTTAAAAGGTCTCTGCCAAAACTATGCTGGTAACTAACTGGGAACATTCAACCTGAACATAAAATATTTTGGTGATGGAAAAAAAAAAAGACTTAAAAAACACTTAAGAGGAGCAACCAAAAAAAACTCCAAACACCATGTGGCCAGAGTTAAGAGGATGGTGCTGGGGGGTCTGGGGTGTGTGTCAGGGAGAAGGGAGAGTGTGTTAGTGTGGAGAGAGAAAAATAGTTTTAAAATAAAATCACTTCTCCCGACCACCCTGGGTTTTCATCCAAATGCTGTGGAGGGTGAAGGCAGAGCTGTTGCACCCATCACCCACTGTGCCACCCTGTGTCAGGGGGATATGCGCTGGGCACTGGCTCACCGCTGACATAAGTTTGCTAGGTCTCAGGGCCTCTGACTGGTTCGAGGCCAGTCTGGAAAAATGAGCCTACAGCCACGATGCTGAAAGGCATCTTTTCCTACATGGACAAGGGAAGAGCTGGGGGCCATGGCATGATCTGCAGCCAGCTGCTGCTAACATCCCCAGGGAATGGTGTAAGCCCTGCCCAGCCAGCCTGGCTGCAGGTGGTATTGCCAACAGACCCAGAGGCACCCCAGACCCCTATGTGGTAGCAGAGAGCATCTCTGCAGACTCCATCTGGAGCTGCATCCCAACCCCTGATCTCCATGGCAAATCTCTGCGGTTCCCCACTGCTCACTCACCCTGAGGGCCACCCCGCACCCTCCCACCCTTCAGCACCCTCTGCCCCAGGGTCCCCCCAGCACTCCCCATCCTCATACCAGCACCCCATGATCTCCCCTGCCTTGGATGGGCTCTCTTGGGCAGCGGCCAACACCTGCCAGCGCGGCACAGGGGAAGGCAGCACTGAGCCCCCCACCCAGACACACACTTTGGCTTAGTAAATGACCCGCCTGAGCATTGCCAAAACCTAGCCGTGACTGAGCATCACCACAGAGAAAATAAACAGGGCAAGCCCTTCCTTGCCTGCCCGAAGGCCACAAACAAAAGGGGAAGGAGCCACAGAGCAGGGGAAGACCCGGAGCCCTCGCCTGCCCTGGGTGCAGCGGCATGGCAGGCGGCCAGGCGCTCCAGGCCAGGCAGTGCTGCAAAACAGCCTGCCCAGAAAGGATCCCTGTACTTTCTGCAACCAAATTCACTCGCCGAGAGGAAAACAGGTGTGCAAATGAATGCACATGCACGTGCTTTGCCAGGCCACCTTCCTTAGCAGCTCTGCAGCCCCATGGACAGGCACACAGGCGGAGAAAGCATCCCTCTATGCTTGCACCAGCGGTGACACATCCTGGGGACAGGGAGTCCCGACACATTGGTCCTGGAGCCAAGTTGGGACAGAGGGAACAATCGGAGCTTTTCTTCCTCCCCACATGCTAATCCTGGCTCAAGAGGCATCTGCTGCCTGCCCGGGGCTGGGTGACCTCCCGCAGCCACAGCCGGGGCAGAGGGACCCAGCCCAGCCTGGGACTGTGGCTTGGCCCCAGCAGGGAGGGCAACGGTGCTGGACTCTGCTTCCTCGGTATGGGATGGTCTCATCACCACCATGGCCAGGGTGACCAGGCTGTGCATGGCACCCATGGCTGTAAGCCAGAAATGCAAGGTGCCACTCCCCATCCTGCACCAATCCTGCTGTCCTGCTGGGCATCATTTGAGCCCATCCAAAAATTTTTGGGAAACTGTGGGGAGTAATCCTGCTGTAAGCTCTTCCTGCATCCAAACTGAAACACTGTGAGCCAAAACATCCCCCAAAATCACAGCCACGTGCACCGGTACCAATGCCCACATGGGGTGTGACAGTCCCCCCAGCACAGCCGTTCTGTGCCATGCCCCACCATGGCCTGGCAAAGCCCAGCACAGACTCTTGGGGGAGGCTAACTTTCCATTGCGCTCAGCGCTTTGAAAGACAGTGGGTTTTGGGTTTGTTGTTTTTTTTTTCTTTGCTTCATTTGAAGTTGCTTTTCAAAGAGAATGAGCCACATGCAGAGCTGGGGGTGGCGGGTGGAAACACACAAGCAGATGATACCATGCCGCAGGGCTGAAGATGGCAGCAGGGAGACACAGGATGATCCCCACTGAGCACAGAAAGCTGAGGTGCCTCCTAACTTCTCCCCAGTGTGGTCCGGGGCAGCATCGCTGCAATAGACGACATAAATAAAACAACCCAGAAGTACTTGGCAGCTCTGCCTGCTGCGTGCTGGGCCCTGCTGCAGTCACCCACCTGCAAAAAGCCACTCTGCAGTGGGAAATGCCAGATGCTGGCCAGCTCTTAATGCCCTAGAGGTGGCGTCACACTGTAATCCTACCCCTAAGCTGGGGGAGCATCCGTTGCTCTGCACCCAAGACCCTCCTCTCTGTCAGTGCCCACTGTGGGAAACCTGGCCTGTGGGCAAGGGCAGTGGCATTTTGAAGCAGCAGGAATTCCTCTCTTGCTTTCCTGCAGGACTGGGAGCACAGGGCCCTACTAACCCCCTCTCCTCCTGGCAGCCTTGCAGAAGTGCCTAGCCCCGCTCCGAGGAGCCATGGTGTGGCCCGAGTCCATCCCCTGTGGCCCATGATCTGCCCAGAAACCTGGCAGCATCCCACCCCTGCAGGATTGGTGACCTCCATCATCATTGTATCAACATCCACCTTCGGGGCAGGGAGAGCATTGACTCTGCTGCTGGGATGGTCTCCTGCAACCAGCCACCCCTGTCCCCTAAATGCAGCTGGCAGCCTCCCAGTCACTGGGTGCCTGGAGAAAGCCCAGCAATGGGTGCTGGCAGGGAGGGAAGCATGTTCCCCACCATCTCCAGGGCCACCAGGGCCATTCATAGTCTCCAGGACCAACGGCAGCACCTGTGGGTGACTCCTTGCCCACCTTGGGCACTGCCAGGGTGATGCTCCCCAAGGCCAAGGGCAGAGCCCCCGCTCACTGTCCCCAGCCCCTCTGGTGCCTCAGGGCCCTCAAAAAGGGCTGCTATTCTCTGCACTGCTTTGGTGGGGTGCTGAGCACCCACTGGGCTCCCATGCCAGCTGGGGGGTGGTCACTATGCAAGGCTAATCTGATCCAGCATACCACATGTACAACTGCAGCCAGCGCAACCCCAGCACACTGGGATTACCCCAGTTAAATCAGTAAAACCAGTTGCAACCTTTCCCTGGGAGGCCAGTGCAGTCCAATAAATCCTGCACACAACCTGAATGTGGGGCTAGGCCCAGTACAGTCCCAGTATGGGGCTTAACTCAGGACAGCCCAAACATGGGATTATACCTCACACAGCCCAGGAGCAGGATTAAATCCTGCTCAACCCAGGAGTGAGATTAAACCCAATTTAGCCCAGGGGTGGGATTAAACAGAGTGCAGTCCAAACTTGGGGTTAAATCCAGCTCAGCCCATGAGTGGGGTTAAACCCAGCTCAGCCAAAATGTGAGGTTAGACCCAGCACAGCCCAAACATGGGGTTATGCAGTCCAAATGTTGGGTTAAACTCACCACAGCTCAGGAGTGGGGTTAACTCCAGCTCAGCCCAAATGCAGGGTTAACCCCAGCACAGTCCAACAGTGGGGCTAACTCCAATGCAGCCCAGAAGTGGGATTAACCCCAGCTCAGCCCAAACACAGGGTTAACCCCAGTGCTGCCCAGGGAACCAGTTCATCTCCACAGCCAGGTATAATGCACATCTCCATCCAACCCAGACCAACGCCCCCCGGCCCTGACATCCCCTGGCGATGCCCAGCTGACCACAGCCCCACTGGTGTCCAAAGCTAAGCCCAACCCGCCCCCCATCCCATATCCCAAGGGTCACCTCTCTCCTCTGTGGAGCCAGCAGCTGCTAGCGGGACCTGCTGTTGGGGGGCTGGGGAGCCACCACATACCTCGGCATGCTAGTGGCTTTGTAGGGGTCAGACTCTACTCTTAGCCCAGCTGGGAACTCCCACCCCTATGCCCCGATTTCCGCCTTCTGCTGCTCCATCCTGCGGGAAGGAGAAGTCTCTGGCTCCCGGCTGTAACCGGAGGCATCAGCAAGGGCCAAAACAGCGAGGGCTCTGTTAGCAGCCAGGAGCCCCAACACCACGCCAGCTGGCAGCGTTGCATTTGGAGGGGGGAGAGAAGGGCCCCCTATCCCCATCCCCACACTCCCCCCCACAAAGCCATGTGCTGGAGAAATTCCTAAAAATAATCTCCCGGCTGTAAAGAAACCCACTGGTGCTACAGCTACAGCACCGGTGGGTTTCTTTACAGCTGAGAGATTATTTTTAGGGTGGAGGGATGGAGTCGTGGCAGGGGCTGCATCCCCACTGTCCTGGGCACAGGGTTGCAGGATGGGGATGGGCACAGTGCCAGATCCAGGGACACGGGTGGGACCTGCTGGCAGGGAGCTGGGCCACCCTGTGATTAGAGCAGGGTGGGAAAGGCTTTTCCTGTCCTGGGAACGTTTTAGGATTTGGGATATTTTTCTGCTCCTGGGCTCAGCCCAGCCTGGCAGAGGTTTCGGTGAACCCGCAGCTCCCGGCCCAATGGGGCAGCCAGGTACCAGCCTGCACCCTGGCATTTCAACCCCCCAGCAGCCTCTGCATCCCCCAGAACAAACTTCCTCCATAGGCTGGCCCTGGAGCTGATACGAGAGCATATGCCTCCATATATTTAGGAGGCAGACATATAAATGTACATACATGTGAACGCTCCATGCAAGCCCAGCTCCTCCTGATGAACTCCAGCCTGGAGATGGGAACCTTGAGCATGAGAGGGGCCCCACAGCATTCCCCTGCCCAGTGCTCCCCCCCATCCCTTCCCTTGCTGGCTGGTGCCTGGAAGCCATCCGGCTCAGCTCCATCCCCGAGGCACGAAGGTGCCCGGGTCAGCCAAAACACTGCAGGGCAGCAGGGCCAAAATAAACAGCTCACTGTAAGCTCCCCCAGCTAGCAATTTGCTGTCACTCCTTTTGCAAAACAACATCCCTTTTGGGCTGGAGAGGGATTTCAGGTGTCATTAAAGGCCACCTGGGCGGACAAATAAAGCCACCAACAAAGGGTGGCCTGTTAACCCTTTCCACCCCACTGGCTGTGTTGCTGTGGGGGGGGAGGATGGCAGCTGCAGACCCCCAGTAATGTGTGAGGAGGGGGTGCCAATGCCAGGCTCTGGCACCCGGTGGGTTAACCATGGCCTGTCTTCTCCAAGCTTGGAGGCAACCATGCCTGCTTTGCTGAGGCAACGCAGCCCATGCAAGGGGATGTAGCAGGGTGCAAGGCACGTGGCAGGGATGGAGGCTGGGGAAACACCCTGCTGCAGCAGCATCTATCCCCCCTGCCTCATGCTAGGTCAATCAGACAGCAGCCCCCAAGCCAGAAGGAAAGGTGGAGAAGTGGCAAGAAGTAGGGAAAAGCTGGGGCAGAAGGCCACTGCTGAGGCTGGGGGCTGCAGTACAGGGCCAGGGGACAGGGGCTGAGCCCCGCCTGAGTTGAGAAGGTTGGAAAAACACCATCCGGCTCATTTTCTGCTGGGGGAAAAAAAACCCAGCCAAGTTCTCCTGAAAGATTAAGTGCGATCGTAGCTGAGCAGGGGGAAAGCAGGGCAACACAGTGAGCGTGCTGACACATCTCCTTCCACGATGCTGGAGAGACGCCTCAGCCCTCTCAGGGCCAGCTCTGTTTACAGGCTCCTATTGTCTCTTTTTCCCCTTTTGGGTTCCACCCCCCCCCCGTCCCCCCAACAATGTTATAGTTCAGGGTAAACAAAAGCAAGCAGCCTCTCACTCCAAGCATTTCAGCCATCCCAAACTTTCTCCGGAGGGGGGCTGCCCGTGGAATTTTCCTCATCCAAAAGAATTTCGAAATGTTCCCATTGCAGCCTGCTCTGACTAGAGGCCAAGGCAGCTCCGAAATCCTTCGCAAAACACTCGAGCTGCCCTCTGCACAGCCCTGGCTCTGGCTGGAGGCACCAAGGACCAGCAGCCACTGTGCCCCAGAGCCTCCCCCATGCACAGGGAAACCCTCCAGCCTGGCACGCTTGCCAGAGGGGGACAGAGGCATGTCCCAGCCTGTACAACCCCGCCAGCTCAGCCCATCACCTGAAGGGAGCCAGCAGGTCCTGGTGAGGCTGGATCCTACTTTTTATATTTTAAGCTACCACTACAGTTATTATTGCCCCCAAGATGCCGATGCTTGTGCAAAGTGCTTAGGTGCACCGGCTGCGGGGGGGTGCATCCCAAAGCACACAGTATTTCCCTTTGCAGGTGGTATCTCCCCAGAGCCAGACGGAGGGGAGAGGGTGAAGTGACTGCCAGAGCTCCTCCTCGGAGCGGTCAATGGCACCCTGGGCGCCAGGAAGGCAGTTTGCAGCAGTGCCGTCTGCTCAGTGCCGCCTGCTCACTGCTTGGTCAGACAGAGAAGGAGAGGATGGTGTGTGGCATCCATCCCTGAAGTTAGAGTGGGGCACAGCACTGTCCCCTGCACAGCCCTGGGAGATGGCATGTGGAAGGGAGGAGGAAATGTCCTCAAGGATGAGCCATGGTGCTGGGTGCCGCCCAAGGGTGCTGCTCCTCCCTGGCCCACATCACAGTGTCAGGGTGTGCATTCCAGTCCCAGAAGAGGTGGGACCCCAATGTGGGCAAGCAGAGACCCCCAAGAGCTCTCTTGGCTCTGGCTAAGCACAGATGTGGTGTGAAACTCATGGGACCCTGGCGTGTGGGTGCCAGCACTGCTCAGCCCACTGGCAATGGGGCACCAGGGGTGGCCCCTGAAACAACTGGAGGAAGAAAAGCCCAGCCAAAAAGCCCCACAAGAAAGCCAGCAGTCATGCAAAGAAGCACCCAAAGCTCAGCCCAGCATGGATTTGGCTGTCAGTGCAAGCCATTGTGGTGGCCTGGCACATTGACGTCCCCTGCTTGCTTTCCCGAAAGGTCCTTGGATGGGTGTCACCGGGTAGGTGGTCCCGCAGCCCAACACACACCCAGACATGATGGGGAGCCCCTGCACCCTCTCTCCTGAGGAACGCACAGATTTTGGGGTCCGCGACCCCTTGATGCACCCATACTGTCACCCCAGGAGAGCAAAACCTTTCTGGTACCCATTGCACCCCCTCCCGCAGCATCCTGCCCCAGCAGGCAAGAGCCCTGTGCCACTGCTGCAGCACAGGTCAGGGTGGAGATACCTCAGGTCCACGCTGCACGGGGTTCTTGTAGTGGGATGGGGCTCCACCGGGTGCCCCCGCTGCCTCTGCACCATCTCCCTGCGCTGCCTTGCTGGGCTCTCCTCCTCCACAGAGGCTGCTCAGTGGCTTGGTGTGGGAGCGGTCCTACCCCCCCAGCAGCCCCCCTGCCCTATAAAGGGGCCAGGCAGTGGCTGTGCAGGGAGCAGAGCCCCCGACACAGCAGATGCGGTCTGTAAGGCAAGGCTCCCCCAGGTGTGTTTGGCTTGGCTGGGGCTCAAGCCCATCTAATTAGAGCTATAGAAAACATATATTAAAAAAAACGAGGGGNAAAAAAAAAAAAAAAAGAAGGGAGGGGGGGGGGGGAAATAATGCTCTCCCCCATGCTGGGGCCCAGGGTTTGGCCAGGGTTTCTCAGCAGGCCAAGCACAGGCGATACAGGCTCTGCTGGCAGCAGCCCGGGGAGGGAGGGGTGTTTGTGGATATTAAAATGCAGTCGTAAAGGAGAATAAAAGGGCAGCCTTGTTTCTGAATGAGTCTCAGAGGCTTTCCCCTCTCCCAGCATGCTCGGCACCTGGCCGGCAGCACGAGCAGCTCCCCCTTCCCACAGCCCCCCCGGCCACCCTCAGCTTGCCCAAGGACTGGGGTGCTACTGGTGAGACCCCAACCCTCATGGGGTGAAGCCCAGCACCTTCAGGCGGGAGCAGATTTGGGAGGTGTCCCCTCTACAGCCACCCGCACCGGGTTAAAATTACAGCTGGCACTTCTGGAAAACCCACCACCCCTGCACAACCCTTCCTCCACACCCCCATAGCTCCCTGATTTCCCCTGCCCACTGCCCTGCCTGTGTGCAGGCAAGGCGGCCCAGCCCGTGTGCAGGCAAGGCTGCCCAGCCCCAGCCTCTTGGCGGCAGCCACATGGCAGCATTGCCGGTATTTCACTGCCTGGCCTCTCCCCGCCTCCCTGCCAGAGGCAGAACAAACTGGACGGTGTTTTGGCCGAGGTTTAAAATTAGCCCCAGACACCCAACGCCCCTGGTGCCCACGTAGAGCAAGGGGACATGGCGGGGTCCTACATGGCTCCCTGGGACCTTGGGGTCTCCCCCCATCCACAGGGACCCACAAACCTCTGCAGAAGTCTCCTCCTTGGGACACCTCCCCAAAGCCATCCCCAAAGTGGGATGCTGCCTCCCCGCAGCATCTCCTTTGCCTTCACGCTGCCATGCCCAGCTCTGAAAAGTCACACCATGAGGCTGGGGAGCAGCTGCAGGAGTCAGCCTAGCAAAGGTGGCCCTGTCCCGGCCCCACCTGCTTGGCCAAAGATGCCCGGCGCACATCTGGCTTCACCGCTGCCCTCTGACCCCCCGCCAGGGTAGCGAGGAGGGGGACCGTGGGCTGCAAGCCCCGAAGCCCCCCTATCCATCCCTCCCTCCATCCCTCAGCCTTTCCCTTGGCAGCATCCCAAAAATGCAGGCTCATCGAGCTCCCCGTCCCCACGGCTTGTGGGGACCCCAGGCACACCCCGTCCCCAGCCACGGCCCAAATGACTAATGCCCCGGCAAGCGAGCCGGGTGCCGACGGGGAGAGCAGGAACCGTCCCTTGGCCGCGCTCCCTCCCCGTGGCGGTGAAATCACGTCTGGAGAAAGCATGGGGAGGGAGCCGTCGGGTCCCCC
>VYZV01017332.1:773645-799031 GCA_013401275.1 Pandion haliaetus | reverse complement strand
TGTCTGCGAGCCGCCCCCCGGACCCGGGAGGGCTCCGCACCCGCTCCCCCCGGCCCCCCGTGCGGTGCGCGGTCCCCTCCGGGGTGCACGGTGTCGTGCCGTGCTCCCCCTTCCCCCCCCTCGGGGCTCGCCGTCCCGCCCCGCCCCGTGGCGTTGTGCTGGGGGTCCCCCCGGGAAGCACCGGTGCACGATGTCCCTCGGAGCGTGGGGGTTCCACCTGGGGGCGCAGGGACACAGTCCCCCCCGAGGGTGCACAGCCCGCCCCGGTGCCTTCGCGGGGCAGCACGTCCTGCACTCGCCAACCTTGCCTGCCCCTCTCCCAGCATCTCAGCAGAGTCGGGGCAGGCAGGTCCTGCCTGTGACTCAGTTTCCCTTGTCCCTGGGAGGGGTGTTTCTCTGGGGTTCATTTTTATAGTGGTTTATTTGATGGGAAACGCGTAGGGTGAAATCTGGCCCCAGGGCTTGTGTCCCTGAGCTGAAGAAAAGCCTCATTCCTCCTCACGGCTTTTGGCGCATGTTTGTGTGCCCCTTTTGCAGCACCCCTCCATCGCCCTACCTGCTTTCCCTTGGAAACGGGTTTCTTTTGCAATTTTATCACGGTGAAAATTTTCAGGAGGAAAACAGCATGTTGGAAGTCTGCAATGGGAAACCGGCTGGTGAAGACCCATTGGGAACTTTCTCCTCCTCTGGCACCTGGGGCCAAGTGTGGTCTGGGGTCCCCCTGGGAGACACTGGAAACCCCGGGTGATGCTGTCAGGGCTGGAGCCCTGGGACAGACCCAGTGTTTTCCTTTCTGCTGGGCACGGCACCTGTGCAGAGACAAGGGCCACATGCCTCAGGTGTGTGCAGCACCCCATGCAGGACCACTCCAGCAATCCTACAACAACAGACTGCTCTGCAGCCTGGCAGGAATAAACACAGGCCCCATCTGCAACCCTACAATAACAAACCAATCCTTGCCTGCATCCCAGCACACCACTGCAATCCCACAGTAACAACCGGCTACCTGTTGCTGTTCTAGCCTATCTCTGCAACCCCACAATAACACTCCCGTGAGTCATCTCACCTCCTGTGTAACCCTGCAGTAATAAACTGATGTATTCCTTCGTCCCAGCCCTCCCATTCAACCCTACAATAACGGACTTTGGGAGAGTTGGAGGCTGTGTGTGGGTGAGTGTGCCCAGCCCAGCGCCCGCACCGGCTCCCGGCCACGCTGCGGGTGTTGTTCTCAGCTGTGGCTGAGGCTCAGTGCCCACATCACCCGAGGAATAGCCCAGTGCAGCACATCTGCTCATGGCCTGGGCTGCCGCCTTGCCAGCCACATGTGGCCAGATCTGTCCCGCCTGCGCCACAAGAGCTGAGGCCGTGCCAGGGCTGGGGATGTTCCTCCCTGGGTCAGCTCACGTGGCCTCTCAGGTGCTTTGCAGGAGGGGTCCTGTCCCACCAGCCTGCTCACATCTGCCCTTAGGTACTGGCTCACATGGATTTTGGGAGCCTGGGGCCGTAGGAGGGCCTGGTCCTGACCAGAGAGAGGTTTTCTCCATCCAGCTTCTCACTTTCCCCTTCCCGCCTCCCCACACCACTCTGCACTCTGCAGTCCGCGTGAGCTTGAGGGAGGCTGAGCATCTTGTAGGATCAGCCCCTCTGGAAGTACCAGAGCTGGGCGGGCTGCAGAAAGAGTTTGGCCCTGGGTCTTCCCCCGGGAGCAGACCCTGAGCTTTCCCCAGTGCTTCGTGGTGCTCGCTGGGCGCCGGGAGCCGGGCTGCTTGGCGCCAGCACTGGCGGGGAGCCATGCACTGCTTTCTCCGCTGTTGCAGCACTGGAGAGCCGAGCCAAGCTTTGGATCCGGGGAATCCCCCGGCTCTGCAGTGCTGGGGCCACCCTTGAGGTTGGGAAGCTGAGAGCAGAGCTTGATTTGGAGGGGTCTCCGTGCGGGGGTTGGAGCCAACAGACACCCCACTGAGGTGCTGGCACAAGGGACATGGTGGGGCTCTGCGGTATGGTGGGCCACCAGCTCTGGGCAGAGCTAGCAAGCTGCAATGTTGGGTGAAGAAGGAGCAGGTTCAGCAGGGGTGGTGTGGGGTCTGCCAGGTGAGCAAGGTGCTCGGTGGGGCTGCATGCACTCTGGAGTCCTTGGGGCAGGACTCCTCTGCACGTCCCTGGTACAGGGAGAGCAAGGCTGGCACACTCTGCAGCTCTGACATTGCAGCTCTTTCCTTGCTCAATCCTTGGGCTCAGAGGAGGATCACAACCTCCATGCACATCCCAGCTCCTCCGTTCTGCCGTGGCATGAGAGTGTATGAAAGGACATCTCCCAGGCTGGCTGCAGCATCCTGTCCAGCAGCTGGTCCCCCTCTCAGCACCCCAGAAGGAATGAATGTGGTGACCATAGAGTCTCTCTTCCCTCTCCCTCTCCTCTGAGCAGAGACCAGGCCAGAGAGGGAGCTGCCGGCTCTTGTCCAGGCAGGTCAAGACTTGGACGCACGAGCAGATGGCTGGGGGTTATATTATACTATCACAAACCCACGCAGGACCTGATGAACTGGGGCCATACAAGCTGTTCATTGCTCTCCCTCCCAGTCCACAGCTTTGCCTGACTCACTGCCCGTATCTATTCAAAGGCGCCCTGAGCTCTTTGCCGGGAAGAAGCAGCCACATCCAAGCCAAGCTCCCACTTGCTGGACCGGGTGAAGACCCTGGGAGGTTTGGGATCAGAAGCTCGAGACCTGGGACAGGACCAAACTTTAAGTGAGATGTGTCACGCTGATGTGCAGGTGCCATGTCATGATGATGTGCCAAGGGACGGGGACGCTGGTTGTCAGCTGTGCTGGATGAGTTAGCACTTGCTGGATTGCTGCCTGGACGGTGCAAGTGGAGCAGACGGATGGATGGAAGAGGATTATGGGGACTGGAGGTGAGTGCATCTGAAGGCTGTGGGGTCCCCCCATGGTTTCTGTGTAGAGAGCACTGCCACAGGGTGTATCTCCTCTGGTGCAGGGCTGGCAGGTGGCATGGAGCCTCTCCTGGCCCAGTGCCCACCTCAGCACTGCCTGTCTGAGGGTGGCCCATGCCCATGCAGCTTCAGCATCGATGGGGCTGAGGTAATTACAAATCTCACACAAGCCCCAGAGTCCAGCCTCAGTGACTGTCCTTAGCATCCCAGAGGCACAGGTGATTGTTCCAGAGGTGCAAGTGCCTGCTGGATGCTGGGCACTGTGGGGCAATGAGGTTGTGCCAGTCAGCACCAGCCTTTTTGCCTTACGTGGGACCTGTCCTGTGAAGCCTCCTGCTCAGCGGCTTTTCTCGCACTGGTTTGGCTTGTGGCTGGGCTCTGGCTGACGTGCCATGGGCATGGCCCCATTTGAAGTACAGACTTGTTGTATGTTTACCCTGGCCAGCCTGAGGTGTACAGGAAACCAGAGAGCTCTGCTCCCTGGCTGTCACTTTATTTATTATGGTCACAGCTCGGGCTGCCTGCACTGTGAAAAGAAGGCAGCAAAAACCCAAGTGCTGCAGTGTGGCTCCTGCCCTGCCAGCCCTGCTCTGCTTTCCTGTGGCTGAGACCAGTCCTGTCCTGGAGTGGGATGGTGGGATGCTCAGTGCCATGCAATGCTCAACCTGCCCGAGAGCAGGGTGGCTTGTTCCAGACTTGTCCAGCCACTGCATGCCAGGAGAAAGTGCTGATGGATGCCCAGCCTGTGCCACACCACAGCCATTACCTGCACTAGCATCTGGATGTCCCAGCCTGGTCGCATCTTCCCTGGCTCTTCACCTCTGCTCTGCAAAAGAGCAATGAGTATTGCCCTAGGTCTCCATAGCTGCATCCCTGCTCCAGGGCTTTCTCTTCATCCACCTCTGCATCCCTTGACAGGAGGCAGAGGAGACACAGCCTAGCTGCCACCCAAATGTGCAGAGCCTGGGGCTCACCAGCTCTTTGGGTTTGCGGGACTCCAACTGCCTGTGGCCAGCAGCTCCATGCAGCCTGCTTCAGCCCTGTTGCCATCAGGTCCTTGTCCTGGAGAGGATACCATGGTGGTGACCATGGTTGCTTTAAGTATGGGGAGTAAGGGTTGGAGGCTGCTAAGGGTTGGGAATCCCTCCCTATGGGGCTGCGGGCAGGTGCCTGAATGGAGACTTGATCCACACAGCTGCTCCCCACCATTGTGCACTGCAAGCACCCGGGCGACAGCATGCAAAGCACTGCATGCTGCAAAACACGGGCAAGCTCGCAGCTGAAGAAGGGAAGCAGAGAGAGGCGACATTATGCACATGGCTATTTATAGGGGCTTCCCTTCTGCCAGGACTTGACTGGCAGCAGCACAAGGGCTGGGCTGGCATTTAAGGGAGCGCAGTCCAAAACCACCAGCCAGCAACCTGGGGACATCAGATGAAACCTCCCAGCGCTTGGAGGGCTCCTGGTCCCTGCGGAGTCACATGGCTTGCTGGGCTGCCTTGCTATTAAAGGGAGAAAATGCTAGAGGGCCGATAAACAGGGGGAGGTGAAGCCGCTCCTGAAACCCAGGGTGATTTGGCAGCCCTGCTCCCAGAGCAGGCAGCCAGGTGCTGGAGGTCACCATGCAGGACTAAGCACTTGGTCTGAAATCGACAGTGTGGTTTGGGCCACAGAGAGTTAAGTCTGAGAAGGGTTTGTAAGGAGGACTTTTAGAGCTCAGTATTAGTTGTGCTGTGTTTAGGCATCTTAAGTCTCTGTGTTTTCCACCAAAGGAAAGTCCAGTCAGGGATTCACTGAAGGACCATGAAAATATTTGAGTCTGACTTTCTGAAGACATGAAATTTATAGCGTGAGATAGTGACCAAAAAAAACCCAGAGAAGTGGAACATGAGAAGTTATTTACAAAGGAAAAACTGGAATATTTCCTTCCAGACACTGCTGGACTCCACCTCTCCTCTGTTGTGGAGGGTGGATTTCTCTCCTGGCTCTGGGCAGCATCTCCCTGGTGCTGGCCCTCGTCAGCTGGATGCTGCCCACGGAGCCACCCCTTTGGTGCTGCACAAGGAGACCCTGGCCATGGATGAAGGTCAACTGTTTCGCAAAGCTGCTGGTGACTACGGGCTGGCTTTTGGTTGTTCAGACCCAGGGATATATCACTCCCATCCTGCTCCTTGGTCCCTTGGCAGAATAACTCTCCATTTCCCCAGCAAATCTCAGCAGAGCCAATGTGATGCTGCTGTGCCTGGGACACCTGCCTTCTCCAGCTGGAGATGTTTCCACTGATGCTTCCCGGACCAGACCTGCTCCTTGCTGTAGGCAGGTTGTCTCCAGAGGGGCCTCCTTGACACCCCTAGGCTGGTATAAAATCAGAGAGGACCTCTTCCTGGGACCTGCTACTGGCTGCATATCAGGGCAGGATGAGATCTCTTCTTATGCATGTGCTCCTGGAGCCTGCTCCTAGTTGTGACCCACATGGGATGGGAAAGTTCTTTATGCTGATGTGAAAAGCCCCATTGCTCCTGCCCCCATGATCCTGGATCCATGCCTTTGGGCGCTGGGTGATGCTGCAGCATGGAGCAGAGCTGGGAAATAGGGGCAAGACGGGGAGACTCAGAGCCAGGTGCTCAAACCCCTGGTCCATCCTGATGGATCCTCTGCTCCATCACGGAGTGGCGTTGCTGCAGGAGGGGGAGTTTACCCTGGGGACAGGCATGGGACCGGTGTGCACACAGCCCTGGGGAGCGCAGCAGCCCCCATGCTGGACCAGGAGGTGCTCAGCAAAGGCTGGGAGGCTGCGGGGCGGGGGGAGCAGGAACAGTCCCCGAGGAGGCCCAGGCTGCAAGGCAGCCTTCCCAGCTCTGCTGCTCGGGCTGCGGCTGCCCTCTCCCGGCTGCGGACCAGGGCTCAGATTTTCCCGGGCAGCATCCGCCTCCTCCAGGTTCCCGGGCTGGCTGCAGCTCTGCGTGTTGTACCCCTCTGTCCCCTTTTCCTGCTCCACAGGACCAGCACCTCCCAGTTACTCCAACCCACCAAACTGGAGCTTCCCTGAGCAATGTGTGACCCCTCTTTCAGTGCTGAGGAAGTCACGGAAGGGGTGAGGACAGCACTAGGCTTCAAATCCTCCAAAGCTGTTCCTTCCTCCTTGGTGACAAAGAGCACTGTGATACCTAATGCCAGGGATGTCGTGGTGGCTTGTTCTACAGCAGGTGTCAGGGACATATCTCCTCCATGCTCCAGGTCTCCTGGGTCCCTGGTGCTCAGGCCCTTGCCCGTTGAAGTGGGATCCTGAACCAGCCAGAGCTTTGGGGATACCTGTTTGGAGTTTCCTCCAAGCAAAAGAATACTCTGAGAAGCCAAGTTTTGGAAGAAAAAAAGTCAGAAAAAACTATGGTGGGAAGGGCAGCAGTGTTGTGTGGGACGTGGCAGGTGACAGCCCTCGTCCCAGGCAGGACAAGGACATGCCTGCATTCAGGGACCAGCAGGCATCACAGATGATGTCTCTGTGGACATCTATCCCAATCCGTTGTAGGAGCAATGCTGGTCTCCTGTCACATCAGAGAGTCTCCTGTTGCCCTGAGCATCCTCCCCTCTGGCCCCCGCGGGGCTCTCTGGATTTCCTGAGAGGGGCCAAGCTATACCCAGTCCCCATTCAAAACTCCCTCAGGGTTTTGAATTTTGCAGGTACATCCTCCAAGGATGATGCTTTGGGCAACATTTTTCCTAGCTGGAAAAAGGCAAAAGCATCCTGTTTGGCCAGTGTTTCTGAGCTAGCACTGCTCTGTGCTGCTCCAAGCAGAGGGGGGCACCTGGGAGAGAAGGAGCAGCATGATACAGGGCATCTGCCTCTATGGCAGAGGGTCATGAGAAGATGGACCTTCAGCTAAGAGGCAGCAGGGAAAATGAGTACCTGGCAATTAATAGCAAGAATCCCTTGAGCCAGGGCAGGTCAGGATGGAGAACAGCCCATCCATACAGAAAGGGAGGGAGCAACAGCCACTCTTGCACCTGAAGGAGGTGCTGTGGGCTGGAGATTTAGGCGAGACGTCAGGAAAAGCTGATGTTTCCCTGAGCATGGCTGGATTCATCACCCCCCCGCCCCAAGAGAAATGACAACTGTGGAGCAGCAGGTGCCATTCACAGGAGCATGAGCAGCATGGCAGGTGTGTGCATGGGGTGGAGGGAAGCAGTAGGGTAGATGGAGAGATCTGTGAGCAGAAAAGAGGGATTTATGCAGTGTACCATAAAACCAGTATCTCCATTAAGTCCTTGGGATTCACTGTCTGAATGGGGTATAGCTTAGTGGGCATGGCTGACAGTTGGACTCGATGATCTTAAAGGTCTTTTCCAACCTAAATGATTCTATGGTTCTATGATTATCACTGGAAGCTGGGCTGGGCCTCTTTCTTGGGGTCAGGGTGAGAGGGTGGTGTGGGAGAGTGGGAAATATCCCCTCTTAGGGGATGTCTCTGTCCCTCATCGAGGGGTTGTGTGAGCCACCCCCATACAGAGCACCTGCTACAGCTCCCAGGCAGTGTCACCGAGGCGGGGGTCCCTGCGAGACGTATCACCAGCAGGGTGGCACGTGTTAGGAAATCCATGGCTGTTTGGGGGTGGGGCGGGGGGGGGGGGGTCCTGCAGGCTTTGCAATAGTCCTGCAGCACAGCCTGCATCCAGGGCTACATTCGGACCACAAGGAGTTGGCTTCTGCTGAGGAGGGTGGAGATGTATTTCAAACCAGGACCTTCAGCCAGGTGCTGTCGGGTGTGCTGGGAGCTGCGGCTGCAGCAGGGACCCCCACGCACACACCTCAGCCCCGGGGAGCAGCGGGATGAGCCGGGCCGGAGGGCTGTGCAGCCCTGTGGGACCCAGGCAGCCTGCCCAGCCTCCAGTGCAGTGCAGCCGTGCGAGGGCAGCACAGACCGCCGGCTGCGCCGGAGTTGGCGCTGGAGCAGGAGCTGGAGCTGGAGCAGGAGCTGGAGCAGGAGCTGGAGCTGGAGCAGGAGCTGGAGCTGGAGCTGGAGCTGGAGCAGGGGCAGGAGCAGATCAGAACCTGCACTCTTGCTTGCTGAGGACTCGCTGTGCAGGTTCCTTTGGGGACCCTTGGCCAGCTCTCCCCCTCCAGCAGGCCACTGCTTGCTTGCTTGGGTCAAGTGGAGCTGCTGCAATGCCTGCTGCTGGCTCAGGAAACTTTTTAGCTCCTTTCCCCGTGGTGGAGAAAGATATGGTGACCAGCCTGGTTGAGTGCATGTGGCTCCAGCTGTACTTCATCCGCTTCAGGTTTTTGGGAATCCTGCTCATTCAGTGGGAAAAACTGGGGGATAAGACATGAGAGAAGTTGAAAGAAATTAAACTTTTTGGAAGCTGCATGGGGAGCTGTGCACTAACAGCTCCCTTTGCTGTGCACCAACAACACCAATTTGTCCTGTGCGCCAACAGGCCGACTCTCCTCACCATGTTGGGGACAGGGACTGGAAATGTGTCCATGCCACCAGTGTGCCCATGCTGGCAGCACTTTGTGCGGGCTGGGAGGGGGGTCTGCCAGCCTGCCCCCAGAGAGCCCCGCGGGGGCCAGAGGGGAGGATGCTCAGGGCAACAGGAGACTCTCTGATGTGACAGGAGACCAGCATTGCTCCTACAACGGATTGGGATAGAAGCTGGGGCTGGGGAAGGTTGCAAGACAGAAGGTGTGTGTGCTGTGAGCTGCCAGAGGGAGCAGCAGGCTTTTGGGACCAGCTGGCAGTCAGAGATGTGAGCAGGTAGGAGATGGTTTGTGTGGGATCCTGCTGCTAGTCTAGTAGGCATCCCTCATTGCAGACACCATTTGTTAGAGACAGGAAGGCACAGGGGATTTTCCAACATTTCCCAGCTCCAGAGAGCACCTGGAGGACTTTCCTCTGGGGAGAAGATCCCTGGTGGACTCTAAATTTCTGGGAGGAGAGCCAGGACTGTGTGAGGAGGATACCTCTCAGGGCTATCCTCCTGCCCAGCCCAGTCCAACCAGTTCCCAATGTGTTGTGATGGGATGGACTCTGCTCTCTAATGCTTTAGTAATTGCTAAAGGACACAAAAAAGATGCAAAGGCACTAAATTTGGGCATTAGTTGACTTTCTCCTTTATTAAATTACCTAGAAACATTTGGGAAACATCCATCCTCCCCACTGTAACAGCAGGCAATGGCACCAGCGGGTTGTCCTATCCAAGAGCTACCCCTATGCCAAGAACAGAGAAGGTTCCTCCATTTTTGGAGGAGCTAGCACACAGGGAGAACATCTACCCATCAGCTGCAGCTAAGCTTGATACCTGCTCAGGTTACAAAGTTACGTAGAACTGCAGCATCTCCTCTCTGGATTTGACCTTCCTTCCTTTATGGTTGCTGGAAACATTCCCTCTCTTCAGCAAAAGTGCCCTTGGGAATTTGAAGTACTCGGGAATACAGGTCTGTGTGAATCTAAACACAGCGGAAAGCCTGTATCACCCCATCACAGCACAGCGTGCAGATGGTGAATCACCGGCCTCCCTGCTGGGATGTGCCGCAGTAATTACACAGCAGCTCCCGCCCCAGCTGTTGGACGGAGCACAAGTGACTCCCACTTGGAGGTACAAAGCTCAGGGACAGCGCACAGGGCATCTCTGAGAGCTGCCTGCCAGCTTCAAAAAGCATCGGGGCTCCAAGAACACCAGGTCTGATGCTGCAGACCACCCTTGGATGGGTAGGCTGGGAGCACAGCTATGGGCCTGTGTTTCCACTGGGATCTGGAAGGGATTGCTGCTGGGTCCCATGTCTTGGTCCCCATCCCCTCCTCTGCTCCTTGAGTTTTCTCATCTCCCTGCTTCACTGAAACACAAACTTGTGCTCCATCCTGCACAACCCCTTCCCTAAGCGAGCCCAAGGCAATGGAGGAAAAGCCATTTGCTACTATGTTCTTAAGCCATAGCCTTGTCCATGCTAAAAGCTCCAAAGTGATATGCATGCAGGTTTCCCTGCACAAGCAAGTGGTTGGTCACCCCATCAAAGCCAGAGCCACCATGCTCCCACTCAGGCATCTCGCTGCCTGGCATAGCCTGATATGTGGTTCATCCCTCGGGCTTGCCAGGCACCGACAAAGGACCTCGACCTGGGGCAAACAGCTCCTGCTGAGCAGGGACTCTCATAAGTCTGGCATGTCTGAGGCCAAGGAATCCATGGCCGCCCCTTATTTCTCCTTCCAGGAGATTTGCAGATTGTGAGGACACCCAGGACAGTTTATTCTCAGCCATCTGACGCTTTCTCACCCGAACGTGCTCCCACGTCGAGGGAGTGCTCAGCAAAACACACTTCTGGAGGAGTCCCCTGAGACTGCAAGAGTCCATGGGATTTATGTCTGCAACTTATAAAAGTTTTACTACAAATCTTCTGGCCCAAGTGAACCAAAAGCTTGCTCCATAAATTACTACCAAGCTAGGGATTAGGAACACTAAACCAGACGTACTTCGCAGCTAAAAATAAGGCACGGCAAACGCTTGAAGATTTGTTCTGCCTGGAAGTTTTATTGCACCCAAACTGTATGAGATAATGTGCAACAAAGAAACACTTAGCGGATCCATCTGCTTTTGGACACGTTCGCCTGCGCAATCGCTCTGGAACTAGGCAATGAAACTGCTAAAGAAAGTGGAGTCAGACGGTGTTACCCAGCGCAGTAAAACTTTCTCCAGACAAAGGGAATGGTGTCCTCGTCCCCTCCCAGTGCTGCTTTTACTGCAGCACTGGGGATGCTGCACCCTGGGTTCTCCAAGGACCTCGAGCTTGGGCAGCATTTGGGACTGCTTACAAAGGAGTGAGCCCCCCCAGCGCTGCTGATGGGTGTTCTTGCTGGGTTCCTTCCATCCCAAGGGGACTTCGTGCACAGTCCTAGCCCAGGTTTGGTGTCCGAGCCCAGCTGAGGGCACACGGACAGGAGGGTGCTGGTGGGTGGGGACGGGTGCAGGAGTTGTTGAGGTCCAGCCAGGCATAGTTAGGTCTGAACTGGGATTGCTCCCCTCTGTCCACAGACACATTTCCACCATGCTTAGTTTGGTCTTCCTTAGCCCATGGGTGTGAACAGGTTTTGAGAAATTGTTTCCCTTCTGCGACGGCATGGCTGTATCTCCAGGGGTGCCTATCTTCCTGCTTGCTGGGTGACCAAGCATAGCCCTGCCAGCCTCCAACCTGGAGGCATGCAAAAAAATGTAATGCAAAAATTGTAATGCATGCAAAATTGTTCACAGAATCAGAGTGGCTGAGGTTTACAGGGACCTCTGGAGGTCACCTTTGCTCAAGCAGGGCCACCTAGAGCTGGTTGTCCAGGACCACATGCAGATAGCTTTTGAATCTCCAAAGACAGTGATTCCACAATCTCCCTGAGCAACCTGCTCCCATGGTTGGTCACCCTCACAGTAAAAGAGTGTTTCCTGATGTTCAGAGGGAACCTCCTGTGCTCCAATTTGTGCTCATTGCCTCTCGTGCTGTCTCTGGACACCTCTGAAAAGAGCCTGGCTCTGTCCTCTTTACATCCTCCCCTCAGGTATTTATATATATGGATAAGATCCCCCCTGAGCCTCCTCTTCTCCAGGCTGAACAGTCTGAGCTCGCTCAGCCTTTCCTCATAGGAGAGATGGCCCAGACCTTTCAACGTCCTTTGTTGAACTGTCTTCAGTACATCCATGTCTCTCTTGCACTGGGGAGCCCAGAACTGGACACAACACTCCAGGTGTGGCCTCACCAGTGCTGAGCAGAGGAGAAGGATCTCCTTCCTTGACCAGCTGGCAGTATTTCCTGTAGCGCAACCCAGGATACCTTCTTTGCTGCAAGGGTGCATTGCTGGCTCATGTTCAACTTGGTGTCCACCAGGATCTCCAGGTCCTTGTCTGTCAAGCTGCTTTCCAGCTGGGTGGCCCCCAGCATATATTGGTGCATGGGGTTGTTCCTCCCCAAGGGCAGGACTCCACACTTCTTCTTGTTGAACTTCATAAAGTTCCTGTTGTCCCATTTCTCCAGCCTGTCAAGGTCCCTCAGGATGGCAGCATGACTGTCTGGTGCATCAGCCACTCCTGCAGCAGGAGCAGAGGACTGTGAATTGCCCCTGCATGCTCCTGACCTGGGCCAGGGACACCCTGTGAGGAATGGGATGGAGTAGCATGGTGCAGCAACCATGCAGCACAGCTGAGGCTGGTTGGACCCCATAAACATCAGCAGTGCTTGTAGGCTGTGGGTCAGCATGAGCCATGCATCCCTCAGAGATGGAGCTGTGCTGGCTGACTGTATGTTAAAGAGCTGTGTTTCTGTCAGAGACCCTCTGGTGACATTGAGAGCTCTGGGAGCGAAGCACCTGTCATTCATCAGCCTCACTGGAGTCCCCATGGCAGAGGTAGGCTCCACAGTCTATGCCTTGGGCCAGAGGACCACGTTACTCGCAAGGAGATGCAGGGCATGGAGTGACTTAGGGGTTATCTGTCTGAGTGCCCTTGGCTCTTCTGCCACCTGTGGCTCATCTTGTGTTCCTCCAAGGTCACCAGGGCTGAGCTGCTCCAGCAGCAACTCAGAGGTGGCAGCAAGAGCCAGGCACATGGCTGAGATCCCAGTCCTGCAGTGAGGGGCAGCCCAGGCTGGTTGATATTTGAGGCCATGATTGCAGCAGCATCTGAGGAGCCCAAAACATGCCCTGGCAGGAGTCACGTGTCTCAGGATGAGTTTCTTTGAGATGTGAACAAGTGGACAGGGGAAGGGAGGCACTGAACCAGTCAGCAGTGGCACAGAGAGTGCAGCCAGGGGATGCACGGCTTAACAGAGCAGGGATTCTCAGCTGCTCTGTTACCCTGTCCACTGTCTGGGACAGAGGTAGCCCTGTCCTACCACCCTGCTGAATGTGACAATTGTGCTGCCAGCTTTGCTGGAACCAGAGCTGGAGAAATGTGACACTGTTGGACTTCAGCTGGGGCTGTGCTGCCCCTGGGTGTGAAGGAACCCAAGTATGGAGCTGTGGTGACCACCTTGATCACATCACCAGGGCACAACCGTGCACCTGATGCAGAACCCAATGTGCATCCTAATCTCATGTCTGAGTGCCTCATACCATGGGGCAGAGGAGGAGGATGAGCTACCCCACTCTGGGAACCATCTGTGTGTATGTTCAGGGATGCAGAAAGGCAGGAACAGATTTGCTGGGAGAGGTTTGGCAGCAAATGAAACCGCAGCCACAGCCCCTCAGGAAAGCCACCAAGTGTCCTGTCAGCTCCTGCATGAAAACCCAGTGAACAGCAGAAGGAAGACAGGTCTCCTACACTGATCCAGAGACTGCCACCAGAGCGCCCAGCCCCACAGCAGCACCCAACCACCTGCCTGGAGCCCCACGCTGGCAGCAGCGTTTGCTGCTGCTCTGGGGATCTGCAGCCTCAGATGTGCCCAGGTGGTCTTCAGGGCCACCATGAAAGAGCCAGCCCTGGGAACATACCCCGCGCTGAGACCAAGCTGTGTTGCGTGGTGAAGCCATCTGTTTCCATCCTGCAGCTGCTGTCCTTCCCATTGCAATTTACTCTGCCTCCTATAATTTATTCATCCCAGGATGCAGCTTGTACATCTGCAGTATCATTACTGGAGACGCCATTAGCTTTAAAATTTTATAAACCTCTGTGCAGGTGATAAGTTGAAAAGTTAGAGGGTTATTGTGGCAGGAAAAAAGGCATATTTGCTCAGTGTTCATCTCACACCAGAGAACCAGGCTCTGGGCAGCTTTGGAGGGACATCAGCAGACTGGTGTAAACAAGTGAACTGCTGCCAGCTCCTAGCGAGCTCACCCAGCTGTGAATCCTTCCCCACTGGATCCATGTGCTGGCCAAGGGACCTATAGGCATTTCCATGTCCTTCTCCCCTCTTGCTTCCTCGGCTGCACCATTTTCTTAGGCCAATGACAAGAGGGGCTGCACGTCCAGATGTTTGCATCTGGATGTGTTGCCTGTGTTTCTACCAGCATCTGTGATGGACTTAACAGTGACTGGTGAGGGTTAGGGCAATCCTGAATCATCTGCCTGCTGTCTGCTGGTCTGGATGCTTCAGGACTCTCCAAGGAGCTGGGAAAGTCCTCACCATGTAGGTGCCCACCACTCGGAGCATGCGTGGGCCTCCCAACATGCAACCCCTTCCTGCAGTCCCCTCCTGCCTCTCTGCTTCCTGACCAGAGCACCCAGCTGCATGTGCCCTCATTAGGGACCACAGCAGTTATTCCACTGCGGAATTTCCCCTAGGCAGTTTCCATGGTCTGGATGAAGGCATGCACCGAAGACTGTGCTTGCAAGGTTTGGCAGGGAAGCAGGCATGGGAGCCTTCACTGAAGGCCTCACACCCCTCGCCATGAATTAAGAGCATGCTGATCACTCCTGGCAGCTGGAGGTCTCTCTGACAGCTAAGCCGGGGGGATAAATTCCCTCTCCCCAAGGCCAAGGGAGATGCATGTACAAGGATGATTTATGGGCTGCTTGCAAGAAGTGATGAGCTGGAAGGCTGCAGGGAGTAGGGTCAGTGCCAAGCAGCTTGGGGCATGGAGGAGTGAGGGGTGGTGGGAAGGAGTGAGGAGTGGCTGGGACCAGGGAGGGAAACAGAGGAGATGGGGCCCCAAAGGACTCCTGCAGCATGCAGACAGCTTTCTTTCTCCATGTGACAGGTGAGACCATGGATCTGGACCAGGCATCCCAAATCCCCCCTCCATCCCTGGAATACCTGCAGCCCTGCTCAGCCTCCTGCAGCCTGAGAGCTTGGACACTGTTGTCTGTCTCCAGGCTATGGTCACAGCACAGGCAGGTGTGAGCACAGCGGACAGGCTGCTCGTGGGTCTTGCTGGCATGAGTCTGCCCATCTTGTACATCTTCTTTTTCATGCTGGTTAATGGTGTCTATGTGTCCAGCAGGCTACGGCCAGATAACCCAACTTCCACCTGCCCTTTCTGTGCACCTAGTCAGTCCATTATACATGTGTCACTCTGCCTCCTGTGGGTCACCGTCCTGCAAGGTGGGTTTGTCACACACTGGTTGACTGCATTTTCCAAGCCCTGAGCCCTCAGATAAGCTTTGCCAGCAGTTGGTGGCTGTCTGAGTTCAAGCTTCAGCAGGCATTTCCCAGTCTGCACATCCCTCTCCACCCTACAGGCATCTTGTGTCTCCTTCCAGAGCCACATTTGCCCAGGATGCTCCAGGACCATCCTGGAAGGATACAGGATCTAAATGTTCAGCTGGAGGGAATTCACAAACCTTTGAGCAACTGGAGGGGAATGATGCATGGGGAGGTCTGCAAGACACATTAGCCCAGCTGGGACTGACCAGTTCCCAGCCTGTCCTGCACTCCTGACATTGCCAGATTGTCTTTTCCTTCCCCAAAGGACATCTATACATTAACTTTGCTGCTCCCCCTCCCTCTTCACTGTGATTTTCTGTTCCTGGTTTATTGTGGTAGATTAGCTTGAGATGGGACTGAGAAGTCTGAAATGGTCCTAAGTAGGAGGACAGGCTCATCCTGCTGCCTGCTTTGAGTAGCTGTTTTCTGCTGGGGTGACTTTGCCCCAGGGCAGAGTTCCCATTCACTTTTTGGGGTGACAGGCAATGGACTGTGAGCATCACCCTTCCTGCATTTGCAGACCCAACACTGTTGATGCCAAAACAGGTCAGCCTTCCCATCCTGTCTCCACTGCACAGTTCACAGTAGAGATGTTCTCCTGGTCTTCCCCACAAAGCCCTGGCTCCTTGAGAGCAGGGAGGGGACTCCTAGCAAGGCCTGGTCATCTTCTGCAGACCAGGGTGTTCTTGCGGACTTGATGACCCTCTGCAAGCCGTGATGATGCTGGACTTGACTCCATGTGTCTTGGTGAGCTGGGACAGAAAAGACAGCCCTGCACTGCTGTTGCTGCTACCCACTGCCAGGTTTTAGGGACATGTACCACAGTGTGGTGTGTCTGGGGACAGCTGGCTGCCTGCCCAGATGTCATGCAAAGGGGGACACTTTGGAAACAGGACATCATCTGCTAGGATGGGATGGAGCTGGCTGGCTGAGCAGAGGTGGCTGGAGGATCTATCTGCTCTTGATACACTGAGACTTTATCCATGACGATCCCTTCTGGAGTGTGAAGACCAAGCAAGACTGCACTTGATGGTCAGTTCTGGCAGCCAAAACTAGCTCCATGCTGTTCTGCTGCATCGGCTTTCTTCCCCCATACTGGACAACTTCTATCCACTGATACACCAGGACAAAGTCTTCTCTGACTGTTCCTGACTTCAGTCTGGTGCCAGGTAAACAGCATGGAAATTAGTGGAGACAAGTAAATAATTTGTAAACAATCATTTATTTATTACTTTCCCCTCCTTTCCCTGTGCAAGCAGATTGCAAGATGCCTCAGAAGCACTTGCAATTTGGAGTGAGTTCTCTTGTGAGGCCTTTCCCACTCCCTATGAATAACTTATGAACAGATCAGAGTGAATATTAAAGGCCTGAAAATCCAGAGACTTGGGTTGCTGAGCTGAGTAAGTACTGCTCCAGATCCTTGAATAGATGAACTATCTAACGAAAGCACTAAGTGGATTCACTGTGCTGTAATTAAAGGCTGCACGCATTTGTTAGTCAATGGGTTGCCCATCAGATGGGGTAGGTAGCATGCAGCAAGGAACGGTATGCCTGAGGGATGCAGGCAGGTCTATGAATGTGATTTGGATGCCAAGTGTTAGCATTTGCTTTTAGGGGTGATTTGTGCTGTACAGTGCTCCTACCGAGCTATTCATGGGAGGCAAATGCAACCTGGCCAGCTGGACTGAGTTGATGCTGCAGGTTCACAGAGGAGCTTTCTGGATAGCCTCGCTATCTATAAATTATCTGAGCATTGGTAGAAGGCACGTGTGGAGGGTTTGAGCCCCAAACCTACTGAGAGCTCTAAGATAGGCTGACCTCAAAGAGTCCAAAGCTAGGCTTGCACTTGGCTTCAGCCAGGTGCTCTGTGCTGGGCATTTATCCACCTTCAAGCTCAGCCGCCTGCTTTGTGTTATTTTTTTTAAAAAAGATGATTATAATTCACTTGGAGAAAGGCTCCCAACCCCCTGCTTGGCTCCTGGGGCAAGGATTCACATCAGTGCTACATGAATCAGGGGAAATGGGCTATGCGCTGAAATCCTTGTGGCTCTTGCAAAGCTCCCTGTTGGCCCTGTGCATGATGCTCCCCACATTCCAGCCCCAGCAGGACCCACTGCCCGGGGTGGTGCTTGCAGGATCGTGGGCAGTGTCTGATGCTGGGTGTCTTTCCCAGTGCAGATCTCAACTGTCTTCCAGTGTTGGAGGAGGAGCAGGAGCCCCCACAGGTGTGAACGTGACCAGCACCCTGCCCTGAGGCACTTAGCACAGTTTCTTTCGTGCCACCTGGCTGCGATGGCAGGTGAAAGAGGGACTAGATGATCTCTCCAGATCCTGCCTGTTTCCTTCACTATAGTGGCTAGGAGGTCCTTGGTAGGACTTACTTAAACCAGGGGTGAATGTGAGTCACATAGCTATGGATCTGGGTACCCAAACACTTGTGGTACCCAGGGGATGCCAGCAGTCACCCAGCAGGGATGCCCGCTGTCCCCCAGAATGCCATGACTCTCCTCTGAGCATCCTGAGCACATCTACTGGCATGGTGTAGGTCTTTCTGTGCCCTGGGCATCACCATGGTAGGCTGTGTGCAGGCAGCCCTGCCAGGAGCACCCGCAAGGCAATGCACTGGGATCTGGAGCGGATGGAAGGGACTGTTCCCACCGCAGGGATGGACCTGAAGCAGCACACAGCTTGAGGCTGGCCCTAGCTCCCCCTCGCCGGATCCCCCATGCATCTGTAGTCCTTCCCCTCTCCAGCAGCCCCATGCACCTGCACTCCAAGGCGGAGTGGGATTTATCCTGCCCCAGGCGCTCGGTGCAAGGGGTCAGCCCTCATAAACCTCGCCGGCACCGGAGCCTGGGCCAGCTGCCTTGCTCATGCCCGCGGGGATGGCCTCCACATCCTGGGTGCATTTTGCTCTCAGTGCGTGGGACCGTGCTCCAGACCTGCACCCATCCTGGTGGCTCCTGGGCAGGGTGTGGTGGCAGCATGGTGGGGTTGGGCCTCAGTGCTCCCAGTCCCCAGTTCCCCTCCCCACACCAAGCACTTTGGGTAACCCCTGGTCTGTGGGAGGCGGCGTGAAGTCATTCTGGTCCTCCAGCAAACCCCTCCAGCTGTCTGGAGCCAGCGCAGATTGTGGGACGTGTCTGGTGACTGACGGGGCCTCAAATCCACGTTTATGTGAGATGATATCGAGAGTTTTAATTTTTTTATGAGAAGGGATTGGGGGGAGGAGGGGAGTCCCAGGGCTGCTCAGAGGGGAGGCAGTGGTGCATGCATGTCCGTGTGAGAGACACGTTTCGTCCCACTGACCCCCAGCTGCAGGAGTCCTGCACAGATAAAAACGGCATCCCATCACCTCTGAGCAGCGGGGAGCAGCTGGGGAGGAGGTTGGACAATGGCTGCTAGCAGCCTGCCTGGAGCAGGGATGCGGCGGCAGGGCTGGGATTTGGTTCTCTGGACCAAACCCTCTGGCCAGCCCCTCCTGCACATCACCAAAGTCCCCTCCGGTCCCTGCCCAAGGGGTTGCTCCAGGCTCAGCCTCTTCCTCAGTAGAGGAGTCACTGGAAAGCTCTGTTGAGCTGGTCCCCTCCTTCCTCAAAGGAAAGTACACTTGATGGAGTGGCTGAGCATGACTTCCTCAACATTCAGAGCCTGGCGAGATGCTGTGGCCACTTTCAAACCCCAGCAATTATCCTGGAGAAGTTGCTCTCCTGCCGTGCAGTCTCACAGGCAGCATTTGATGCATGCTGGTGGTTTCCACAGGGGTGCCCTGTCTGCAGATTGCTCTGCCCTGGTTTAATCCCTGCAAGCCTTAGCTCCTAGCCCTGCATAAAACCTCACCATGCCATTAAGGAGCATGTCAGAGTCACCAAAGTTTTTCAGCTGGTCAGAAAATTGCCTGGTCCAGTGTAAGGCAAGAGCAAGGCAGAAAGTGAGCCAAGGTGAAGCCTGAACACCTGCTCACGAGTGCCCTGTGGTGGGTGGGATCCTGCTGGGAAAGGACCTGGAACAACTGCTTGGCCAGGAAATCTTGGAGGAAGAAGGCACCTGCCTTCTGCATACCCAGGGACAGCGGCTGACCCTGTCCCCAGTGCCACCTCGGCACCGGGTGACTTCCAAAGGTGAAGATGCCCATGGGCAGCTGGGAGTCACGTGCCATCAATGTCCCATGGCGAAGGCTGTGAGGTGGCCACCAAGGTCACACAGTGCCATCCTTGACTGTGGGATGGTGACTTCCAGGTGATGCCTGGCTCTTTCAGCGGGAAGATCCCATCCCTGCTTCCTGCAGACAGTGGGGATGGAGCAACCTCTCCCCGAACTGGCTGGAGTGCCTGTGCACAATGACTCTCACCCGGAAAGAAGGAGGGGGGCTGAGGCCTCTTTGTAACCCAATCTCGTCTGCATGGGCCCCTTTGTTGTTATTACATTTATTTATTGATCCCCCTTGGGAAAACCTTAGCAGTGCTGGACTTGCCGGGGTTTATTAATGGGGGTGGGGGGTGAGGGAAGGGGAGGGGGGCCAAACAGAACACTCAGACCATCTGTTCCCACCAAAGGGCTGGAGCAACAATAGCCATGTTTATAAAACTCCTCTGCAACTCATTGTGTTTGCAAAAGGAGAGCTTCCACATCAAAGGCCATTTCCGCTCCCGCTGCTTGGGGCCCCTCCATCTTCTAACATCCTGAAAGGATCGCCCCATCTTGGTCCCCTCCTCCCCCCCGGCAGCCCCGGGCACATGGTAAGGTGGTAGTTGCATCACTCACAGAGAGACCACCACAGCTGGGGCACCCCAGCCAAAGGGAGCATGCATCAGCCTGCTCATGTCTGATGGTCCAGAGGGACTTTCCAAAGCAGGAGGTTCTCCTGGAAGCAATGGAATTCTACCATAAGGCACTGGATACAGTTTGCCAGGTACTGGTGGTGGGAACACCAATATGCCGAGTGCTGGAGGCCTGTCCCCAAACTGGCTTCATTCAGTCTACTGGAACAGCAATGTCTGTGAAGCCGCTTTGGTTTTGCTCAAATTTCAGATGTGGAAAAAAAAAGGAAGAAAACCAAAAGACAAGCAAGGGATTGGGGTCTGGCCACGTCAAAGCTGGCTGATGGGGTCGTTTATAATGAAACAACTATGTTTGGCTTTGGTCTAGGCTTGTATTAGATTATCCGTTACAATCAGACATGAAATAAAGACCGTTAAACAACAGTGAAATATTTTGACTGAACCAGTATGTTGTTTTTTCTTTCCAAACTGATCTTTATGGACAAGATGAGGGTTTAGTTCTGGCTCAGATCAAAGTTGAATGTCTTCTTGGGGACTTGGAGTTGTCAGCCATCTCCTGACCACGACCTGGCCCTGCGGCTGGGGGACAGGCTGCTCTGGGGTGAGTCTGCAGGCTGGAGGTTTGGGACATGTCCAGGCTGTCACACGTCCCCAGCATGACCCTGAATAATGGCATGTCACCTCCTGGGACTGCAGCTCCTTCCCTGTTTGCTGGTGCTTTGTGGTAGCGACTGTATCCATGGGGTGACTCACACGTGGGTTGGTGACTCTGCTGGGGTTTGTGCCCACCAGGTGTAAGGAACAGGGAAACCTCTCCTAGGGATGTGGGAATGTCCCAGTCCAGCCTTGGACAAAACTGAGACCTCTGGAAGATGCTGCCAGCCTGCAAGAGGGCACTTTGTCACCCATGTGAAAGGCTCCTCTCTGCACCATCTGGTTGTGCAAAGACCTGATTTCCAGCCTGTAGGACAGGCACCATGACAGCAGGCTGGTGGCTGGGTGGCTGTCTCACACCTTTGAACCACCCCTTCCATCCTGGAAGGCGGAAACCTTCTCAGAGACTATATGATGCCTTCTTGGGAAGCAGGCCAAGTCTCTGTTGGCTGTGTCCCCTTGACCTGTGCTCCTCCAGCCTACTGGAGGATACTTGGGTACAGTCCCTGATCACACCTGGCAGGGTGTAGGAAGCACAGTGCTCTCTCACAGCACTTAGCAGCTTCCCCGGGAACTGTGCAAGAAAGAAGAGGAGCCCAGACTTCTGGGAGACACTTTCATTTCATGCCTAAGACACTACACTGCTGCTCAGCCACACAGTTCCATTAAGTCCCCTTCTGGCTGTCTTCTTTTCATCAATCACCCCGTCTCCATGAGCAGCCCAGACACCGGATCTCGGTTATAAATAAGACAATCAATCAGTGATGCTATTAGATAAACAGAGTGGCAGAAGCCGAATTAATGCTTGGCTTTTTCTTGAAAGGGAGGAAAAAGGAGTCAATTGCTTATTAAGCGACCCTGGTGTGGTCTGGTCTCTGTGCTGCAGCTGAGGTGGGTGGGCTGCGCTTGGCTGCTGTGTCTGTATGCAGGGAGGTTTGGGATGCTGTGAACAGATGGTCTGTGTGGGTCACCCTGGCCAGAGCAGGCAGGGGACTGGGGCAGACTGCAGGTGGGCAGGGAGGTCACGGCACTGGGGAGGTGATGGGGAGCTGGAAAGGCAATGGTGGGTGCTGCCCACCCAGCCACATTGCAACTTGGGGGTGAGGAGGTGTCAGAGCTGGTCTGGTGGGGAAGGAGGGCATAAGGCTGCAAGCAAAGGTGTCTGGAGACCAGGGACACAGTGCCAGGGCAGAGGCTGAGCCATTCAGGATGGACATGAAGAAGAGGAAAGTCACTGTTCTGAGGCTCTTCAAACAACAGACGGCCTCTGCTGGAGAGGCATCAAGTCCTGATCTGGAGGCACCAAGGAATAAGTTGGTCCAAGGCTGTCCTTCACAGTCTGCTGTGACCATCTGTCACCTCTTGCTGCTACAAGCCTCTGCCCTAGAGCATTATGGGGATGCTCAGGGCTGTTGTTACCCACAGGGACCCCACCTGCATCTCCGTCTGTGTCTCTGTGTGGTGGTAGCTGAATTGCTCAAAGCTCCTGGACTCATTCCTGCACCACTGGTAGTAGGCAGGAGCCTTTCCTCATAGTGGGACTCTGGTGTCTGAGCCATCCCTCCTGCCACTGGGGAGGAGAGTCCTGGGAGGAAGGCTATAACCTGCCAAGGGCATCCAGTGCTACATCTCTGTACAGGAGACGTAGGCATTTCCTGAACTAATATCCTGTGGTTTGGGGTGGCCTCTTGTATTTTGCTGGACTTGACACCATTACAAGTTGAGGACTCGGAGAGTCTGTGCTTCTCCAAGTCAATCTGACTCTATTTACATCCTCACCCCTCGCAGATGCTGCTCTTCACACTCTCACCCTGGGGACCACCTTTCCACCAGCTCCTGCTGCTTTTGCCTCCACCCCCCACATCTCCCTGTTGTGTGATGGAGGAGGACATTTGCCCTTAGGGGACCAGGTATACCCCTGTGCATATAAGCAGCAGCTTTCCTCTGCCAGCTGGCTTGATGGATCCTACCTGGCATTTTCACCTGGTTCAGCAGGATGTTCTTGTGCTTGGGTCTGGCTGCAGCTATCGGTGTGCTTTCTTGGCAGCTGAGCCTGCCATCACAGCCCTCTGCCTTCCTACTCTCACCCAGGACTGTCTAATGCTCTGCCAGAGCCGAAAAACACAGCACCGTGCCCACTGCTCATCCTTTATCCACCAAAGCCTGGTACCCCATCAAAGCCCAACGACTCATCTCTGTCAGCATAATTTGTGATAAATAAGCTGCTTGTTATCACCTGGGGGCTCCATGCTCCTGGGAGGCTAGTGTGGGAGCAGGAAGCTTCTCTGACTATTGCGTCAAGGAGGGTGAGATCTCTGCTGCACCTGCCTCAGGAAAGGATGCAAGAGGTGCAGTGATTCTAACCCAGTCCACTGTTCAGCCCATCGCTCAAGCAAGGGGGCTTTCTGCTTCCTACGAGGCCTCATGGCCAGGAAATAGCTCCTGCTTTCCAGCCACACTTCTGATCCCTCTTGCAGAGCCTGGGGAGCTCAGTGCAAGGCTGCTCTCGCATCAGCACAGCCGAAAACAACACCTAAGGTGGGATTTACTGCCACATGTGTGCTGGGAAGATGCAGGGACCCGTTGCACCCGGCTGATGTATTGGATTTCAGGTTATGCGATGCACAGGTCTCTCTGAGCGCTGTAATTCCCTCTTTCTTCCTGTATGGATTTATACTGCTAAGTGGATGGATTTTCTGCTTGGCAGGGATGCTCCCCTGGGACCTTCTCCAGTTTGAAACATCTCTGCACATCTGTACATAATATTGCTGGGGCACTTCATGAGTGGGCTTTTATGACACCCCTTGCTTTATGGACTGCCGCTTAATCTGGCCAGGCACTGCGAGGGGCTGATGAATGGCATCCCGGAGCCACTGGCAGGCTGTGTGCCAACCGCAGGTGCCAGAGGGTGCCTGGGGCTGTGTGTGAAAGCCACCACTCTCGGATGGCTTCTCATACATCTGCCCTGGGCAGTAAGCACCGCTCCCTTGGCCCCTGAAACACCTTGAGAGGGACAGGTTTCCTCTGCTTAATAACCTGAGACAGTACGCTTCTGGACCAGGCATGGAGATCCTGGGTGGAGATGAAGGCAATCTGTCTGGGATGCTTCCCCCAGGCAAGGGCTGGGTCTGACATTTTAATCTCTGCTAAGAGCTGTCCCTTCCCCCTGCCCCAAAGAGCCATCTGCTATGGTAGATTACCCTGGCTTTTAGCACTGTGAATCCGTAATTAGTGCATAATTAATTACCAGATGTTTTTAACACTAATGAAACATTAATAAATGACGGAAGCATGTTGTCTGGTAATGGAACATTAACCAGTGAACCAAGCCAGCATGGGGGGGCAGTGCTGCTGCTGGCACAGCCAAGCTGCAGGCAGGGCTGCATGGGACTGAGCTCTCTTCTAATAAAGCCCCAGCATGGTCAAAATCACAGCAAGTGCCTGGTGGAAGCTAGCGACTGGCTTGGTGCTGCCTTCATGCCTTGCAGAGCCAGGGCTGTGCCTCCTTCACCTCCATCCTTCCTTCTACCCATCCATCCACCCACTCATCCACCCATCCATCTGTCCACCTATGCATCCATTCATCCATCCATCCATCCATCCACCCATCTGCTGACTGGAGGGATGCTGTTGGGACATTGGGCAGGCAATTTGCTAAAAAACTGAAGTTTTTTCCCCCTGGGATGAACTGCAGCTCGATGACATCTCTGCTCCAGTTGGTGCTTACAAGCAAGGCACATGGGGAGAGGCCAGACCCTGACACAGTGTGCTTTGCTGAACCCATCACCCCCACACTGAGTCCCTGTGAGCCTTGTCCTGGTGGAAGTTTAATTCAGAGCATCTGGGCCAATAACATTTTCCTAACATGAGACTATTAATTAGACAAGGAAAGTGCATTAATTGAGACTTTGTGTCACCTCCAGCCCCTGGGCTGCAGTGAGGTGCAGGCAGATCTCCATACTCCTGCCTGTCGAAGAGGTGTCAGGGTGCGGCCAGAGCTCAGGGACACATCAGATCCCCAAGGGCCTGTGAACAGGGACTGTGGCTCCCCATTGCAGTGCAGGTGCCACATGGGGTGGTGACAACCATTGCCTTTACATTATCAGGAGTTTCCAGGGGTGGGCATCCCCCTTGCACCTTCTCAGCGTGTCCCAAAGGCCAGTTTTTGCATCCCCCACCCCTCTGGGGAGATGATGCTATGGGCTCAAGCCCTGGGGAAGGTTCCAGGGTGTATGTGTCTCCCTCACCTCTCTCACTGCCATCCCCATGTCCTCCCCATCACAGCCAGCACCAAGTACATGAGTGGGCAGCCAAACCCACCCACTCCAGCCAGAGGTGAAATAACACCCAGAGCTGCCAGTCATCATGAAATGATCATTTAATGAAGACCGTCTCTCCTGGTGCATGTGTGTGTGTGCGTGTGTGCATTGTCTCTGTGTGAGCTTTTTTTTATCCCCTCTATTATTATTTTTTTTTTTTTTTATATATATACATCTATAAAAAATTCAAATACAGCATGTCAACAGTGGGAATACTAGGACGTACGGTATTAAATACTGCGCTTGGGTCCAGGCAGGGGCAAGAGGAGGTGTCTTTACAAAACAGGGCTTGGGGCAGGATGGGAAGGAGAGCAGAGCAGGCATGGGGACAGCGCGGGATACCGGGGGACAGCAGGGGACAGCAGGGGACAGATCTGCAGCGCTCCAGGTCTAAAGGCAACAGCAGAGCTATTCTGCTTTTGTTGGAGAATGAGACAAAGACGTCAATGGGGGCGATTCCCTGTATCCAACGTGGTCAAAAGTTTGGGGCTGATGTGGGGATGGGGTTGGGGGTGGCGAAGGGTCCTGCAGGGTGCTGCGAGGGGGGGGGGGGCTGGAGGG
>VYZV01017332.1:747685-773535 GCA_013401275.1 Pandion haliaetus | reverse complement strand
ATGCTCCCTGTCACCCAGGTGGGCGGCGGGGCGGCGGGCACGTCTTTGGCGTGGGGGGGTTAGCTGTATGAGTGGGGTTCTCGGCTGTGGTGCGGTGCCCGGGCTCACTTCGCCTTGCTGGGGAAAGGGGGACGGGGATGGGGGGGACAAGTGCGTCTCCTCGCTCCGGGCTGGGAGAAGATTTTGCAGCTCCCCTGGGGACGGCGACAGCTTTGTCCTCCTCCAAATCGATGGCGAGAAGTGTGATACATCCTCAATGTGTGCAAAATCGAAGAGATAAGAGACTCAACCCGGGAGGGGGGCAGCAGGGCAGGGGGTGGTGGCAGCGGTGGGCGGTGGGAAGGCATCTGCGCTGGGCTGCGACGGACAGACAGATGGGGATCTGCGAGCAGGGAGGAGAGGGGTCACTGGTCCTGCTCTGGGCTCGCCTGCCCAGCCACCAAGGGGACACACCGAGCAGAATTTGGCCTTCTTCCACACCCCTTCCCAGAACCCCGTTGCCCAAACACATCACCTCCACCTCCTCCTCCCAGGGCTGGACGCTGCCCATTCACCCCTGGCTGCATGCCACCACCTCTCCCATTGCCACTGCTGATGCCACACATGGAGGTGACACAGCTAGAGGGGAGCAAAGGACCACAGGAGCTGCCTTGTGATGGCTCCTCCTTGGGCACTGAAGGATGGGTGGCATGTCCTTTATCCCCCAAAGTGACACATGTGGCTGATGCCCAGGGGGTTGATCCCCCAGTCTTCGGGCAGCATGGGTACAGTGAAAGAGCATGGGGAGGGGGGACCTATGAGACCACAGCCATGGCCCAGAGCAGAATGGGGCATTTTGGGGCTCTCCAGGCTGCCAGCTCTGTTCAAAGCCAAACCAAGGACATTTTTGAGATGCATCTCTGAATTTTCTGATCTCGGACAATTCTTCTTTCATCACTATGCAAAGGCCTTAGATTTCCACGTGGTTTCTTTGACTCTTAAAAAACAGTAGTGGGAACGGGGGAGGACTACTGAGAACGAGGCATCAAAGACTGATCCCTTTGCAAGCTTTGCGGGAAATGTTTGAAAAGCCATTTTTGAGATCTCCACCAGAACACTCAATCTGGAAAAGCAGCCAAATTTGGTGCATTGACAAAAAACTGCAAAAAAAACCCAAATGCTTTGTTCTCAATGCCCTTCACCCCCAGCCTGGCTGGACCACCCCCTTCCCAACCATGCTGGAGCCCCTGAGGTCCCCATATCCCTGCCCCCTCCCAGCACTCACATCCCTTCTCTTACAGCCCCGATTTGGAAGATACTCACTAAATAAAGAGGACACCATAGGCAGCCAAGACCAGTCCAGCTGTCCAACACACTGCCACGGCCCCACTGCCCACCACAGCCCCCTTGTCGCAGATCTTGGTGGTGGGGGGCGGCATGAAAGAGGAGGTGCTAGCGCTTGTTGTCTCTGCAGGGAGGGAGAGTGGATGGTGAGGGGACCCAGGGTGCCCCAGGATGTGTCCCATAGGGGCAGCCCCACTCCCCCGCTGGTGGGGACTCGGTACCGTCCCCTCCCCAGATTGCCCCTCTCACTGCCATGCCATGCTAGGGATGATGAGCCAGTGGATGATGTGGTCCATGAGACCTTATCTGCTCTGACATTGGACCTACTGCTCGGAAATGCTTGTATGCCCAGGCGGAGCTGACCATCCCTCCTGGCCCCATCCTGCCCAGCCAGGCTGCTCTGTGCATCAGCTCTGTGAGAATTTTGGCTAAGAAGTCAGGATGACATGGCCACAAGTGCTTCGTGGAGAGCATCACACCTCTAGAGAACATCCCCCAGACATGGCTGCAGCTGCTGGGCTGGCTCACAGGGCTTGTCCTCCTCTGTACAGGACCAGATGGGTTGTCTGTCCCTGCAAAGGGCTGCAGGATTGCAGGAAGGGCTTGGATGGGCAGTCAGACTAGGCCAACTTCAGTCACATCCAGAGGGTCTTAGAGTGCCCCTGGCCAGACTATCTGGGGGGCATGCTGGGGGTCTGTCTTGGTGTCTTTCAGACTCCACTGAGGTGTCACAGTGAGGCTCAGCTGTGCAGCCGGGATGTCCCACATCAGCCCTGCATGGCTGCAGCCAGCTGCATACACAGGGACATGCGTGCGAGGGACACTTGTGTGAAGGACATGCATGTGCCTGCACAGGGAGCAGGCAGGTGCCATTGGAAGTGGTATTTGCTTTTAGCACAATGCAGGTGGGTATAGAAGCAAACCCAAAACTCTGACACCAGCACTGCTGCCAAGGTATGCCTGCACTCCCTGTGGGCATTTATCCCCATGGGGATGAGGGGTTGCAAATCCCTGCTGCTGTCTGAACCCCCAGGTGCTCTACTGGATGCTGTTTCTACAAGAGGGGGTGTCTGTGTAGAAGGCACCTCCACCTGCTGGCAGTGGGGCTTGCACCTACCACATCCCCATGCAGGGAGCATTGCCAGGGCCTACAGAGGTTCGTGCACAGCTCTGGCAGCTCATGGCTTGCACGCACGTTCTGGAATCTGTACACACAGCTGGGCTAGAGCTTGGAGGGTGGGGGCACTGAGCACTCCCCCTCCCCACATGCACATCTGGCCAGCTCACATGTGCCGCCCCAGCTAGAAGCCTGGTCACTGCCTGCCTGCATACCAGTGCTTCCCCCTGCCCTGCTGCTGGTGCCAGCAAGGGGAACCAGCGCAGGGTCTGCTCCAGCCCTTCTGGGA
Organism: Pandion haliaetus; assembly: GCA_013401275.1. Lineage (NCBI taxonomy): Eukaryota > Metazoa > Chordata > Aves > Accipitriformes > Pandionidae > Pandion > Pandion haliaetus. Next base: position 770,806 of record VYZV01017332.1, on the reverse strand, counting down.
AACGGAGGGCTGATAACGCCCATTTGGACACAGTCCCAGCTCTTTCCTAGAAACAAAGGCTTGTTAACTTTGTGGCTTTTATTTTGAATTGGCATCATTCCGAGCCATTGTGCGGGGTCGCAGGTGTGGAGGGGGTAGGACTGGAGAAGGAGGGCTGGAGGGGGGCAGCGCTCCGGGCAATAATACTAATACTAAGAATTCCAGCTTTGTTATCACACCCTAAGCATCCTGGTGAGGAGGATGCTGGAGCCAGGTGAGCTGACTCAGCACCTCTTGGGCCACAGCTGCACCCACTCCCAGGGCCATGGGTGCATGGCAACATGTAGGATGAAGGGCTGCAGCACCCTGGGGTGCTGAGGTCATCTCCTTGGCTGGGGGTGAAACTTGCACAGAGGCACACAGGGGATACCCTCAGCCAGGAATCCTGGGTTCCCTCCCCACCCCGCTGAAGGCACAGCCTGTATGTACTGGAAGGGGGGCTCTCACCTGTGACCTGGGCCTCTGTGGTGAGATGCTTGGGCTCCTCAGTCCAGGGGGTGGCATGGACGGCCACGCTCCAGTCACTCCATGTGCCGATGTCGTTGTCTTTGGCCGCCACCTGGATGATGTACTCCTTGCCAGCATAGGCATCTGTGATGGTGTGTGATGTCCCATCTGACAGCTCAACCTGCGGGTAGCAGCGGGGATGGGGGGGACGGTCAGAGGAACCCTTGGCACTGGGAGATGTAAGACGATCAGTCTGTTTAGCTCGGCTAGAGGATGATAACAAGAGTTTTGCAGCACTTCGGGAAGTGCTATGGGGTTTTGGGCAGAGGCATGAACCCAGGACAGGGATGCAGGGGGAGAATGCTCCAGCTGCAGCTAAGCCAAAGGTCTGGTGAGACCCTGTCCTGCTCCCAAACTCACGGTGCAGGAGCCGAGCAGCTTCCTCTAGAGGTCACCAGAAACTAGCAAATGTGCATACAGGCTCTGCCTGGATATATTAGGATGGCTGGGAGTCCGACATCGTGGGCAGCAGCTGGGGTGCACGCACACACTTTCTGGGCACCACTGCCACTGCTGGGAGGAGGCTTCCCCCATCAGCACACCTCTGGCCACCCTGCTCCTGTGTCTGCTGGCATTCCACCATCTTGGCTTGCATCCCTTTGGCTCAGCCCTTGGACAAGGATCAATCTATGTGAGCTGACTTTCCTAGAAAAATTCCCTCTGTCCTGTTGTCACCGCAGCCTGGGCCATGGGAGGTCCTGCCAGCCTCCTGGAGATGCGGCTCCTGGTGCAATGGTTTAACCCTAGATTGAGTCCACACCTTCCAGAGATCTCTGATCCACTTGGTGCTTGGCTCAAGGACAGGGGGATGCAGGTGCTCAGCAGAAATGCACCCACATAGCATGGCCACCACCAGAGCAAACATACCTGACTAATAGAGGAGGAGGGCTCAGCACCCCAGTGACCTTCCAGGGATGGAGCCAGGTTTGGCCTCAGGATCCTGAGGGCATGGAGGGGACCAGGAGAGGAGCATTCTGCAGAGGCTGCATGGGAGATTGCCCTTCATCCAGGCTCTGAGGCTGAGGCCCAACACATTGCCAACTTCATTCCCCCCTTGTGCTGCCTGTTCAGAGTATGGGGGAGACACAGGGCACCCCTTGTCCATCCCCTGTGCCCTGGCTGACACAAACCACCTTCTCTGAGGACACGTGTTGATAATAAAGACACCGGGGGGATGAAGGATGGTGTGGGTCTGACGCAGCCCATCTGCGAGTGCCGGTGCCCAGCCAGGGGCCCATGCTTGAGCAGAACAAGCAGCACTTCACAAGTATGGGGAACTTCAAGGTGCAACCTACGTGGGGTCCTTCACATCTCCCCAGCCAGCCAGGTGAAGGTCAGGCACAGGATCCCACTGCCCTGGGGAGCACCAACAGCTGAATTTAAGAACTCAGTTCAACAACAGGAGCAAGATGGAGCCAAAAACTTCTGCCTGGTCCTTGATCACACCCCGAAGCCCAAAGAGAGAAAAGCTGCACCGTGGAGGTGCCCAGGGGTACCTGGGCCAATGCACCTGTGGGATGAGGCTGCCCTGGCACTGCGGCTCTACACACGCAGGGATGGTGTGCATAGCAGGGACACATGTGATGGCCCAGCCAGTGGCCAGCATGGTTAATCTCATCACCCTCCTACTTGCAGGAGTACTTGAAAAGCAGGAACCCAACCTGAGAAAGACACAGCCCTTTTCCAGTCCCCCCAGAACAGCACATGCAACACCCCAGAACAGATTTAATCCCTTTGGCACACAAACTGCAGCACCCCGCTCTGCTTTTACAGCTGTTCTAGGGCATCCCTACAAGGGAGGGTTGCATTTTTGCTTTCTTGCTCCAGGAGACAGCCTTACCTTTCCTTTTTCCCTCTCCCAGGGCTGCATCCAGCCTGCTGTCTAGCACAGCAGGGCCTTAGGGCTCTGTGCTCCCTGCTGCCCACACTGCCCAGCCCAAGCCCACAGGAGCTCCACATCTGGAGCATAACTGGAGGCAGGCCTGGCTGGTCCCCTCTCCAGCTGTCAGGGAGCAAAGGGCCTCCTACCGCCTGCAAGGCATGAAGCTGCTACCAAACCTCAGCAGAGGTCATGTGTCCATCTCACCGCTGAAGATTTTGGGGCTGGATGGGGAGAGGCTGAGTCCTGCCTCTCCTTGCACCACTGACTCAGAGCTGACACCCATGGTGCCAGTGGGATGCAAACAGGGGATGCTGGTGGTTTCACTGCAGGGCTTGTGCCAAGTTGAGACATGCCTAAGCCCTAAAACTCCATTAGTCAAAGCACTGGGTCAGCTGGTGCCTGAGTCCATCCCTACCATCCAGGGGACACCTTCCCACCACACCACAGGTCTCACCATCAGGTCTGACCTATTGGCATGGGGGCAGCTACTCGAGGTGCCCACCAAGTGGGGCTGAGGTCAGAGCCTGGCTGGAAGGAGCCTGGTATGGGGGCCAGGTGAGCCCAGTGACCCCAGTGGGGCTCCGTGAAGGGTGTCTCTGAGGTTCCAGCACACCGAAGAGGCTGAGAGCCAGCCCTGGGGTCACAAGTGCTGCCTCTTATCCAGATAATGGGGTCAGGCTTGGAGCAGTTTAACAGCTTGCAGGTCCTCTATACTGGGAGGGGTGGCTGCTCCCATCCTGGGGCTGGGCACAGCGCATCCTGCAGGAAAAGGCTTTTGGACAATTTCACTTATGGGATAGGTGAAAACTGAAATCCTGTGAGGCGTCAGCAGAAGGGAGGATGGGGAAAAGAGGATGAGGATGCAGTCCCTCCTGCAGCACATGGCTGTGCATCCTCCAACCCATGGGGGGTCTTGGCTGCCCCCATCCCACCAACGTCACCAAGCTCCAGCCCCCCTCAGCCCAGGACCAAAACACAGGCTGCATCAGGGTCCTCAGAGGTGACGGGCTTTTGGTAATCACTGCTGCACTCAGCATTGCTGAGGAGAAAACTTCTACACCCTCTTCTCATAGGGACACACCTTCATGGCCCAGGCACCCAGGGATGGGTAGGCAGGACAGGAGACCCACCAGGCTGTGAATCACCTGGCCTGTGCAAAGCTTCACACCTGGCAGGGCACCTCCCTGCAGCCTTGTGGCACAGTGAGGCTGCCCCTGCCACCCAGACCCTGGGATTCATGCCTCTGCCACTGGCTCCTAGTCACTGCTTGCAGGTGTGCTGCTTGGCACAACAGAATGGGATGCACGTGCAGCACCGTGCACATCACACAGTGGGGACGCACCTGGATGGGATCAGCCCAGAGCTGTTTTGTGGCATCCACCAATTTACACAGTCAAGGTGATCAAGCTCAATTAATTCCTAATGCCAATTAAATTAAATGAAACCTCATTAGGTGAACTGCCAGTCCCCTGCAAGCCTGTTTCTCGCAGTGTGGCCTGTGCTTGGCCATGGGTGCTTTGGAAGCAGGGAATGAGCACAGGGCTCAGAAAGATGCTGTGGTTATCTGGCTGGTGCGTGGGTCTCTCTAGGCCTTTCAGCATCCTCTGAGCCCCTCTGGCTGCTCCCTGAGCCCTGCAGCAAGCAGACTGCAGGCAGGTCAGCCCTGCTGAGGTCCTGCTGGCCTGGCCAGGCTGCTGCTCCATCCAGAGCGTTTTCTCCAGCCCAAAGAGCCCTCCCGGCTGAGCACTTCCTCTTGGGAGCAATTCCTGCCTCTTCCCAGCCACAGCCAGCCTGCAGCTGAGTGTTTGCAGATGGGGTGTTGCAGGCACAACAGGGTCAGGGCTGTGCCTTGCCTGGGGGGGAATGTTCCCCCAGGACACAGGCTGGAGGACCTTGAGGACCTTCCTTGTAGGACCTGGCAGGATGCTGCACTAAGCTCCTCTTTAGACAGCAGACAAAAAGAGAAGGCATAGACAGCATCTGTATGTCCCCACACATATGACACTTCTGCACTGGGCAGCCAGGGTACATATCCAGTATTTCCCATGGTGGGTGAGAAAGTCCCTGGGCAGGTGCCCGTGGCTCAGCACAGAAGTGCAGCAGCAGATGGGAAAGCACACAGGGACTGGGTCCAAGTGGACACAGACAGGGAGAGTTGGGGAGGGACACACACTGGGGGGGTCGTGGGGGGATGGATGGACACACAGCATCAAAGGCAGAGGGAGAAATTCCTTAATCCGCATCCCCGCCACACAGAGACAAAAGTTGGAGGAAGGCTGCGCATGGTAATTTTTTTGGCTGGGGGAGTCTGCGTGTCGTTGCCTGCCTTTGTGCAACTGCCAAAAGTCACTCCCGCTGGCTGTGAAGCACTGCCCAGATTAATGAGGGATCAGTAGTCAGTGCAATGCAGAGCTATTAGCATTGCAAAAAAAAAAAAAAGCCAACGAAAAAAACAGAGAGAGAGGAATGAAAAAAAGCCCTTGAACCCAATAATTCAGCCGACAGCTTGCTGAGGACAGTGTGGGCTGGGAGCCCATTCCCTGCCATGGCCACATACCCCCATCAGCCTACTTGGAAAGATAACAGGGTTGCCAAGGGATGGTCAGTGCCCACCCACAGCCCAGAGCACCAGGATGAGCTGAGGGGATGGTTCCATATTGATGGCATGGGGACAGACACCCAGGGTAGGTGGAGGGGAGGATTTCCCAGCACCTGGCTTTCCCCCTGTCCATGCTGATCCCCCCTGCACATGTGCTGGTGGACTGGAGACATCCACATGAGCCATCCGTACCATGCACCCCAACAGGGGACAACCATGCGTACACTTGTCCCAGTCCCTGCCCGTAGACTGTTGGCACCACCTTGCAGTGCTCGGCACAGCAGGAGTTAAGGAAGCCATTCTGCCCCCCACCCCAAAGCTCCCTGTGCTCCTGCTGCCCGCAGTCCACCCTTCCCCAGGGTGACCTGGCAGTAAAAAAGGTCACTGTGGTTTGTTCCCACCCAGGCTCTGCTCCTGGTCCACTGTGACCAGGTAGCAATTACTTGCGAACAGGGTGATGCACAGGCAGGTCTGAAGCCCAGATGGCCTTTAGAGGGGAAGAAAACCTCAGCCCTTCCTGCCCTGGCAGCTGGGCTGGGGGCTGGTTTGTGTTGGAAGGAGGTGGAGGAGGAGAAGGGGGGGATCAGATGCCTCCTTCTCTGTATGCTACATGAAAATGTGTTTGCTGGCTCCCCCATGGCAGCAGTGTCTCTGCTTTCCATTCCTTGACACCTCCTGCTCCCCAGCACAGCTCCCAGTGTGGGAATGGGGTGTTCCGCTGCTGGGAAGCTGGCAATGTGGGGATGGGGGGCTGGCATCCCTCAGTCCCATAGCAGGGATGCACCACCTCTGTGCATGCCAGGACAGAGACCAGACGCCTATCCCAGGTGTTGTATTGAGCCTGAATGAGCCTGCCTTGCCCCAAATAGAAGGAGCACCCTGGCTATTGTAGGGTGAAGCTGATCTGCTGACAGACTGTGCCACCCACAGCACGCAGGGGAATGTGGAAGGAAACCCCTCGTAAGAGCACAGCCCGGGTCTGCCACGCATCTCACTTCCTCACAACCTCCTCCACCTCTGGATGCTCCCTGGGATATCCTTATATAATGGCAGAAATGGGAACTGGGATGGAGACGGGGCATCCCAGTGGGCTTGATTTCACAGCCTCTCTTCCCCACAAGTGGTCAGATCCTGCCACCTGGCTGCAATGAGTTCTGCTGGGACTCATGCTACACAAGTAGCTGCTGTTTCAGGTGCCTTCAGTCCCTGAAGTTGTAGGGGAATCCTGGCAGGCTCCCACCTGCTCTGGGGAACAGGCTAAACCAAAAGCAGGAGTAACCCTAAAGCAAGCCACCCCTACGCTGGGAAGTGCAGGAGGGTCGCTGCAAACAGCACTGCTGCCTGCGAAAAGATGTCGCCAAGCAGAAAATAAATGTTCCGCTTTTTCCATTCCAAAGCCACGTCTGGAGAGCAAATAGGCCTGACATTCATTACTAATAAATAAGCCCCCAAATACCTCCTTCTTCTGCAGTACTGCAGGAATCAGTTGGGCTAACCCCAAACAAAACTTTTTGCCTGGACTCTGGAATAAATAAAAGGTTTGCAAAAGTGAATGACCCCCCCTTATTCTCTGCCAGCTGGGCAGCGGAGGAGCCCAGCAGGGTCTGGGCTGCAGTCCTTGCTGTCACCCCCCCCTGAAAAAGGGTGCTGTGCCACTGCTGCACATAGCTCAGCCCCGCTGCTGGTCTGGGAGGACAAGTTATCACAAGGCTCCTCTGCAGCCTGTGTTGTGTCACACCAGATGCGGTTAAATAGCTCCCTTCTGGCTTAAAATAAAGAGCATCTTTGAAAGTGGAGCTGTAAGCTCATCAATAAAGGGCCTCTTTCTCTGGATGCACTGTCCCCTCCTGCCAAGTGACAACTGGCAGAGCTCACTTTTGCTTGTGACTGTGGGTAGGATGGGATAGGGGATGCTCAGGGTGCTCAGAACCAGTTCTAACCCTGCCCAGCACTGGCATCTGCTGCCCGCAGATGCATTTACTACACTGATGCAGTGGGCTGGTGGTGAAAGCAGACGGATGCAGCTTGTGTGGGGGCATGGCAGGGCACAGGCATCTGCCTGGCATGGTCTGCATGTGAACAGGGAAAGCTAAGCTTGCTGGCACCATCCCACCTGTATGTAGCTGTGTGAGCATGCAGGTGAGCACAGGCACACGGGTGCGTGCATGAGTGCTCTGCTGCTCAGTGGCACCTTTATGGCTACCTTGGAGGCCTGATACTACCAGGTGCTCAGTACTTCTAGATTGCTAGCAGTTCCCAAGGGGGCTGAGAGCACCCAGACAGTGCCAGCCAATGGTCCCAAGCCCGGCTCCATCCCTCGAGCTGGGGCAGGGATGGAAAAGGTGATTTCTGAGCATTTCCCACCTCCCTCCTCCTCTGAGGCACCCTCTGCTCCAGCCCTGTTTGTCCCACGCCGAGCGACACTATTACAGCCTCAAAATCTTGCTCCCACCTATTAATTCTTTTTTTTTTTTTTCCTTCTTTTTTAATCACTGACTTTGCAGCCGGGAGAGAAGTGCCGCAATAAAAGCTACCAGGCGTGAAGCTGTAACCCAGCTCACTCAGGGTGACCTCCCTGCCAAGGTTGCCTTGCAAAGAGGGGGAGCACAGGCAAAGCAGCAGAAGCACAGGGGGATGCAAATGGGCGTGAAGAAGTGTGCCCGCTGCAAAGTGACATTGCTGCCACGCCAGCGGGGATGCAGCTGCGGCAGGCGGTGGCACTAATTGCCTTCCCCTGCTCCATCCGTCCCCCTTGCCCGTTGCAGGCAGGATACACATTAGCACACACTTTCAGGTTATTTCAGGCTGCCCCAAGGCAGGAACTTCCAGAGACAGCCTCTGAGATTCACCTATTTGACTGAAAAATGTTGCTTGGCCTTGGGCGATGAGCCTGAGCCCACCCTGGCAGCCACCTGCCAACATATGAGTGATGATGGCTGGCCCAGAGGACCATGCCCTCCTCACACCAATGAACCCAACCACTAAATATTTGGCAATACCCATATATTGCCCATTCCTGTCCCCAAATCCCCATCATTTGCCCAGATCAGAGCTGCTCAGCAGTAGAGCCAGCACAGATGCCTGCATCAGGGGCTCTGTGGCCCCAGCTCCTAAAATCCCAGGATGGTGGGAGCATCTCTGGTTGCTTTCCCAAAGAAGGAAGTTTCCAGCCTTTTTCAAATGCTCACAGACGTGGCTCTAATGCTTCCAAAACAGAAGAGGAAGGAATCAACCCAACCACATTATTAGCTTTAAATATCTCATGACCTTTTACTGCAAATCTCAAGATCTGAGGTGCAGCCCGCCTCATGGTTCATTAACATTTCATGTTGTCAGCGCAGCCAATGGGTTCAATTAGACTTTGCGACAGCATCTGCAAATTGCTGGCAACTCACCGGAGGAAATCCTCCTTCAGCCTGGCCGCCAGCTCTCATTCTGATTAAGAAATACCTTCTGAGCCCTGCAACGTTCCCAGGATGTGCACCGAGCTGCTCAGTGCTCAGTGCATGAGATCTCCCCCAAAACATTGGGAAAAGGGGAGATCCTGCTCCAGCAAATGCTATCGGGTGGGAGCAGATTGGGTGCAAGACCTGCCCTGGGCTCCCCAGAGATGCTTAGGATGGTGCCTGGCCACCTGCCTGCATCTAGGGGTGAGTGTGCAGACATGCTTGCAGAGAGATCGCATGTGTGAGGGTGGTGATTGCTGCTGTTGCGAGTTAACTGAAGGAGCCTGTAAAACCAGAAACAGGCTATTAGCAATCCATTAGGAAAGGGTATCCAGTTCCAGCCTAGGTAAGCCATTAGAGGAACATCTGAGAGCATTAGGAGCGCTCGCTTGGGGCCAGGATGGGGCTATAAAACAGAAGAGGAAACCATGCTAATCTGGCTTGAATTACAAACTTAAAAGCAGGAGAAAAATAAAGGATACCCTAAACATTTAATTTTTTATATTTAGGAGACAGAAGGGGAGATTCTGCCAAAAGGAGAATAAAAAACCTGTTTAGGCTACAAATATCCCATCTCTTTTCTGGCAGCAGAGAAACCACCAGCCCCTCTTCCAGAAAGGGAGGAGCATGACTTTAAAGTTGCTTGAGTTTCAGAGCAAGCTCCGTGCTGGTGGGGCAGAGGGGAGTCAGTGGCAACCCAATGTGACATGATGTGACACGGCTGCATCTCGAACAGCCAGGAAATACTGGTGCCCAGGTTCAAGGGAGCTGCTGCCAGGCAGCACAATGATGCAAGGAGCATCTGTCACACACCCTGCTGCATGCTCACGTGGAAACTCATCATCACCATCCCTCCATGATAATAATTCCCAGAGCACATCATCGTAACTCCCAGAGCAAACTGCAACACGAGAGCTGCTAAGTGGCCTGAGCAGAAAGGCGCTGCTGAGCAAGGGAAAGGGAGTGCAAATGGCATGCTGCAGCTCAAACCCACCTTTGAAAAGCACTGGGAAGAGGATGGGGGTGTCCCTCCAGCTCTGGGTCATCCCCAGATATTGCTTGATGGGGGGGATGCTTGGGCCAAATATTGCTTGGCTCTCTCTGGGCGGGGAACTTCAGTTATGGCTAGCTTGCGCAGTGGCGGTCTCAATAAGATCCACCACTCCCACCACGGATGGCTTCATCTTCTGGTGCCAAGCCCTGGCATTATTAAAATCCTGAAAGGAAGAGTCTGGGAGAAAGCAGGCACTGATTGAATCAGGCCCTATGGTATTCGACAGCTCGACATCCATCTGATCCTATTAGTGCTCATTCAGCCCTGCCTGCCGAGGTGCTGTGCATAAATCAGACCCTGCAAAGATAACGGGAGATGGAGGGGAGAAAGGGGAGCTGCTTCTTCTGCCAAGAAATGCCACATGTGAGTGGGGCCTGCATGGATGTTCCTGGCTCTGGGCAGTCTCTGGTGCTCCCTTGTGCGTTTGTTCCCACATGGATGCTGGGCTTCCTGCGGGGCTGCAAAGGGGGTGGCAGGAGATGCTTAAAACCCACAGCCTGTGCATGGATGGGTTGCCACGAGCAGGCAAGGATGGGGCTCAGTGTTGGAACCTTGGGCACACAGGGATGTGCCAAAGCATGAGGTTACCCAGCTCCTCCTGGCTGCTGGCGGAGACTTCTCCTCTCCCTGCCAGGCTCCCAAGCTGTTCCATTGTCAGCAAACAGATTGTGTACAATGGCTTTTCCATGCTGGCAGCCAGTGGGGACAGCAAGAGCCAAGATGGGGGGCAGCTTGTGGCAGGACACCTTCACCTCAGTGAGAGTTAAGACACCCCCATGCAAGTATGGCATGCGTAATCTTTGCATCCTTTCTCAGGACACTTGTCCCTTCCAGGAAAGACCCAACGCCACTACCATAGGATAAGCTGGATGGATGAGCTAGGCTTGGCCCTAACAAACCATGTCATTCCCTTTCCTGGCTGGATTTGGGGAAACAGGGACACCCCCCAGGATGCCAACTAGGAATAGGTAAAGCAAAGCAGAGGTCAGCATGGCTTGGGCATGCTCCCAGCATGCTGGCATCAGTGGTGTTCATTTTTGGGTGCAAAGCCCTGCGTTTGCAAGGTGCCTAGCTGGGCTAAGCAGGCTGAGCATGCCAAGGGGGTCTGGGCTCAGAGCAGCTCTGGCTGCTGTAGTGCTGCCAACCCATGGTGTTTGGGAGCTGATTGAATTAGGCTTCGCAAATAATTCATCTGATGAATAGTGGCAGTTTTCCTCAAATCATCCACAAATCAGATTTTTCATTACCCAGCCGGTGGGGCAGAGAGTTAGAAAACAAGGCTGGTACCTCACTCCCTGAATGTTTGCACTTGCTCGACGAGCAGATTATTCCCCAAACACACTTCTCCATCAGCCGGTGATGGGGGACATGTCTCTTGCAAGGAGATATTGATCAAAAGCGGTACCCAGGACTGCCGTGCCCTCTTGGGATGCTGGGAGATGAGCCCTTCCCAGCCCTCCTTGCACCTACCATGAGGACTGGTACCTCAAGCCCTGTCTGCAGCTCAGAGTATCCTTAAATAGGAGAAATCAAGTTTTCACTGCCCTAGAACTGCCTTTTGCAGCCAGGGTTGCCCTGTCACCAGTGTCGCCAACACCTCCATGTATTTCCCACCATTGCTGCCTAGCTGAGAGCACTGGGGAGGCCACACTGTTACCCCTGAGGGCGTCAAAGTGGGAGGCAGCTCACTGGCTTTCCCACCATTTTTTGGGTGCAAACCCCTGCATTTGCAGGGTGCTTGGCTGAATCAGGCTGTGGCAGGGTAAAAACATCAGCTTTTTCCACAACAGTTTCATACCTTGAAAAAACTGATGTTGTGTTTGGTATTTCCAATTAATTCTTCCCCTTTTTTCACAGCTTCTACAATTCAAGCATTTCTCCCCCAAGTGAAAAAAAGTATCCACACCAAACTAATACCCAATATCCACCTCTGCTTTCTTACCCCTCGGGATGGTCCGTGGATGCTCTCCCACTCCCAGGAGGGAAGCGAAGGGCAAAGAGACAAGCAGAAAAACCCTCTCCCAATGATTTTCAAAGCCATCAGCAAACGCTTCAATCTGAAACACAACCTGTGGTGCTGCCTTGTCAAAAAACCCAAGCAAAGCAAAATGAAAAAGTTGCCGAGACACAGACATCTTGCAGAGACACGAGCAAAGCCTCCCATCCCCTCTCTCAGCCGTTTCTCTCCTTGAAAAGGGCTGGCAAGCAGAAAATCCCCCTTAGCTCCACAACACAAGTGAGCTCTCAGGAGACCAGGTGCTGCCTCCTATTTCTCTTTTTTTGGAAGGGGCAGTACGCTTTATCAAGTAAAGCACCTAATTGGCTTTTGACTGGCCCAGCTGAGCACAGAGGGGATGCTGGATGAGCCATGCCAGTGTAGCAGCACCTCTCCTGGAGTAGCAGATTGCTTTCCTTCACAAGCTGAGCATGCAAGAAGCACACAGAGAAAAAAAAAAGCCCATTTGTTATCTTCCTGCAGCTAACAAATGAAATCTGTCCTCCGGGCTGCCAAGGATTTCACTGACTATTTTTTTTTTAAAGAAACAAGAAATAAAAGTAAGAAATATGATAACATCACAGCAATTGCTCTGTGACTGTGCTCTGAGTTACGGCGAGCGGTATTTTATCTTCAGTTCAAAATCTAAATGTGGCAGAGGCACATTTAAATGTGGTGACATTTATACTTTAAATGCCTTTTACATCTCGTTGGCAGGTTTTATATAGAACATATGTATGGAAAGTAGATAGGGGCCGTGGATGAAAATGCGGAGCAGGGAGAACCTGCAGAGCCATTTGTAGGCAGAATGTGAGTTAAAAGAAAGATGGAGAGGAAGAGAAAAAGGAGGGAGGAGAGGAAGAGAAGGAGAGGAAAAGAGTCTGGGTTGCCTGGGCAATAAATAGACAATTTTGGTCCCTGATCACTTGTTCCCAGTGTAACTTGTTCCCAGCCACCAGCTCCCCCCATTCCCTCCTGTCCCAGCCAGATCAGCATCACTTACATGTTGCCACTGGTCCAGAATGAGGGGCCGATACCGCAGGAAGAACTTGAGCGGGAAAGACTCGGGGTCAGGCCAGGACGAGGGGTTTTGCCATGACACCTCCAGCCTCCGTGGGTTATTGGGCACAGGCTTGGCTACCACACTCTCCGGTGGGTCCGGCTTTACTGGAAGAGAAGAGGGTGGCTGGTAAAGGTTTGCATGTGGCATCCTTTCTAACACACCTTGGCACAGCTGCCTGGGCTTTCGCTATGTGCTTTCCAAGGGGAGCAGCCAACATGCAGAACATCTTTTTCCTAAACTAATTAGATGCAAATCACCTTTTCTTGTCCAGGTCAGTGGTATAGCTGTCCTGGCTCAAAATAACCACCATCAAGGAGGTGCCAGTGCTGAAGACACATGGAAAGAACCTGGCCAGGGCAGAGAGCATCCCCTGCCCAGGGCTACTTGGGTCAGAGCGAGGAGCTCACCAAGCCCAAATCCTGCACTTTCCTCACACTTCATGATTTCTGGGGGTCTGACCCACACTCAAACCTGCTTACCATGCAGTAATGTGGCTGCATTCGGCCCTTGGTTTTAGGGCTGGGGATTCAAAGTGTTGGCACATCATATTTGCCAAGGGCAAATGATTGCCATGGTCACCTTCCACCCCAGGTATCTCTTTCTCAGCCCCGCTCTGCTTTTGAGATACTGGGGGTATTTTCTTGCTACCCAACAAGTATTTCAAGTGAATATTAATTGGCTGCGAGCTACACAATGTGCTTTGAAGTTGCAGCTACTTCTAGAGTGCTGGGAGAAAATCACAGGCTGTGATGAATGGCATTGCCTGTTGCAGAGCAAGCCTTGCTCCTTGCCAAAGATTTGCTCAACTCCCGATGGCTCAAACTCCCAATTTGCAGTAGCAAAGCTACAAAAAACCTGAGAATTGGGTACACCCATGCTTCTCCATTTCTCATGGCCAGGAAGGAGTTGGGAATGGGGAGCTGGGCATACTGCTGTGCCTCAGGTGGAAGAGGGCTCTCCCTGTGCGCTTTAAGAATAGCAATGCACATGAGTCCTCATGTCCTGGGAGGGCTCTTAACCCCCTCCAAAGTCCACATGCAGGCCAACAGATCCCTCCTGGCCTGAAAATCTTTGGATTGAGTCCCCTGGCTCTGACCACCTCAAGCAGCAGTTTGTGAAGGTGCCAGCATCAAACTCCACTCCCAAGCATGGAGGAGGATTGCTGGAGCTGTAGAGAGCCCCTCTCTGCCTGGCAGAGCTCCTGTCCTGCACTCAGAGGTCTTCTCCTCCACACTGACCCCAGCGGTTCACCTGCTGCTGGTGGCAGGTGATGTCCACACAGGGGCTTTGCCTCCCCTGGGAGAGGAAGTAAGTGGTGGTGGCAAGTGAGCTGCTCCCTTGATAGGCTGCCTGCCTGTTGCCTGCAGCCCTGCTCTATGCATGAAGGGCACCTCTAACTCTGTTTGAAGCTGCGTGGGACCACATGCTGATGTGAGGCCAGTCTGCTGCAAGTGGAGTTGTGTGTGTGCCGTTCACTGCCATGACCACCACCACTTGCTCCTGTTAGAAGAAACCAGCCTGTGATGCTTTCAAAACCAATTTCTTGCCGGGGGGGGGGAGGGGTTGGGGCACTGAAATGAAGCTACAGCCCAACCACATTGGTGGGACCTAGAATTGGCCCTGTTCCCTCCAAGATGTAGCCCATCACCACCTCCCTCTCCCCAGCCCTCCCGCTCAGCACCCTGGCAGACACCCTGCTGCAGTCCTCCTTCCCTGTCACTTCACCACCACCCTGACAGCCTCTCCTGCTTCCCATCACGTTCCCTCTGACATGGTGGGTGCAAGGAGCACTGGACAGCTTCCTCCATCCCCACTGCACTTGGGGTTCAGAGGATGCTCCAGGAGGCTTGGGGAGCGGCTGGTGAGCAAGCACCCATGGGCCTGACCACAGGTGCCTAATGCCATGACCCAGACCCATCTCTGTAGCATGACGGGACACCATTTTCCATTTACAGCTTTATCCTTGGCAGGAGGGATGACTTGCTGGGGCTGTGCTGTGCTGACCTATTCCAGATGGCTGTGCAAATCCTCTGCTCGCTTCGAATCCCAAGGCTGGGGCTGGACATCAGCTTCCATCAACAGGGACTTGGGAGTCCAAATGCATACAGAAAAGTATAAATCCATTGCTGGCTCAGTGGACTCGGTTTGCAAAATAAGTCTGTTTGACTGAACGAATGCAGATGACTGCAAAATGTGGCTCTGCAGCAAGGAAGTGGGAAGGAAAGTGCTGGGCTAGGGATAGATAGATGAGATGGGATACTCCCTGGGGTAATGCAGGGAGCCTGTCCCCTGCTATTTGGCATGCCAGCCTGGAGCCATGGCAGGGGGATGCTTAAATGCAGTTATGCCGTTCAGGGCACATGTGCTCGAGCAGCAATGAGAGATGCCACTGTGGTGGGCTGGAGGAAAGCAAAAAGAAAAGGTGCCCTGATGCTGAGGTGGGAGTGACCTGCCTGTTTTGCAGGGATGTGACCCCCAGGCCCACTCCTGTGGGTTGGAGTCTGTCCCTGGCATGCAGAGGAGGACTGCCCTGGCTCTGAGTGAGCACGGCAGAGCCCAGCCTTCAAATGGGGCTGCAGGTTAATGGGAAAACCAGCAGTCCCTGCTACCTCCTCACGTGTTCCCCCATCCATGGGACTCCTGCCCAGGCTAGAAAGTGCAGCAGTGCCTGCCCTTCCAAAAGCACAAAGCCAGAGCTGCTTTTGCCACATCCCTCCAAGGCATCGGGGATGCAAGAGCCAGGGAGAAGGGACTGCAGCTGGTCCAGAGAGGACAGACCTATGTTTTTTAGGACAGATCTCATCATGCCGTGCTCATCATGGGAAACATCAGGCCTGGCCCTGCAGGGGCCAGTTGAGGAGTGAGGAGAGATGGGCTATGTCCAGCTCCTGAATTTCTATGTGACCTTGAAGGAGTCCTTTATTGTCCGCAGCCTCATGGGTCCCTGCTCCACACGCAGGGACGAGTGGTCCTCCTTCCCTAGCCTTTGTCTGCCTCCATTTAGCCTGCACATGGTAAGGCAGGGGCTGTCTGGCTGTACATCAGCCAGCATAATAGAGCCCTGTCCTCAGTGAAGGCCTGCAGGCAGTAACGTAATAAAAGCAATAATAGTAATAATAATAATGGACGATGGGCATTAGGCTGAGTACTGGTTAAGTGGCTACAAAACCAGATGTAATATTATCCCGCAGAGCTGAGGGAGCATCATCAGACATTCCTGAGAAGGGGACTTGGCCGGGAGGCAACTCACAGCTCTTCCAGCTTGGTTTTTGGCTGCTGCATCCAAGCAAGGGCTCAGTGTGCAAGAGGAGCCACGGAGAGTGGCTTTTCCTAAAGGGTCTGCACACTCATGCTTAACTGCAAATCTTTAGCTACCCACCACCCTTGGTTGTTGTTAGACACATGTCAAAATGAAGCTGGTGTTTCAGAAAGGCAGCTGAGACCCTGCAGCATGGAGGGCCCTGTTGCCCATCCCATCTCTCCAACGAGTGCTAAAACGGATCCCTTGTGGCCGTTAAATATCCCCTGGCATTTTCCACGAGCAGAGGGATATTAAACTCCATGTCTTAGCCAAATGTCAGTCTAGGTAATTTAATTCTGCCTCCCTAAGTAGTATGAATTGAACTGACCTTCTGCCTAGGCAACTGTATACCCGTGTTCAGAGACTCTGAATTTCATACAGACATGGGCACGTTTGTCCTCATGCAGCCCCTCTGAGATGCTCTGCATCTTAATCACCCCAGAGTCAGAGCTGGGATGATCAAATGACCTTCCCAAGGTCACACAAGGGATGGGTGGCAGATTTGGAGAAGGCACCTATGCCTGCAAGGCCCCATCCAAAGCTGCCTTCCTCCTTTTAATGCTGTGCATCTTCTGCTAATTTGCCCCAGGCTCACACAAGGAGAAAGGTGCTGAGGTGGGATGCTGGTGTTACTGTGTGGTGGTGATGTTCCTACTTTCCTGGGGGATGCATGTGCCAGCTAGCTGGTTCTTGGGCTGAAACACAAGTGAGGAAGTTGGGGTTGTGTCCTGGCGGGCCACAAAAATCCCCATGCTGTCCTAGTCACCATGAGGGAGGCGGCAGCTCCTGACACACCACCTCACTACTCCTTGGCACTTTCCTCTGCCTCCAGGCCCTCTCCCCTCCAGCACCTTTCCCACATCCTGCTGCCTTGGGCTGGAGCCCTGATGCCTGCAGGGCTTTGCAGAACTTTGCCCTCCCCTCGGTCACCTTTATTAATATCGATACCTTTGCAGAAGACATAATTATGAAAACAATTTCCAGGAGCATGATGAGGACGAAAGCAGCCCAGATCTCCTACCAATGAGAGATGGGGGCCAGAGGGCTCGAAAAGCTTTTCCAGTCATCATTGAAAATGACAATGCAGAGTGACCCCTCGCAGCTGGTTGCTAATAACCAGCACGGCGTGACCACCAGCAAGGCATGGGCTCAGGATAGCAAAAGAAAGTACCAGTCATTTTCCACTCAATTAGAGCCCATCTTCTGAGTTGCTGGGAAAGGGATTTTCTGCTGGGGTCTCCAGGGAGGGAGGAAGGAGAGAGGAAGCAAAACCGAAGGAGGTCACTCCTTCCCAGGGGGCTTCTTATGTTTGCCCAGGCTGGGTGGGTGGTCCGACCCAGCGGTTGGTCTGCTCCTGGCTCAGGTGGTGCCAGGAGGGAGAGCTGGCAGCCCTGCACTGCTCTCACATTGGCTCCAGGCTGCTCTGTCCACAGCAGGGTATGAGATCAGGGCTTCACGCCTGAGGTTTAACCTCCATGCAGAAGGTGTGATGGCTTTTTCTAGGCTAAGGGAGAAACACAAGGTGGACTCTGACATTCCCAACCCTGGGATTTTAGAAGAAGCATCATGCAGTTGCTGGTTAATACTGTCTCTCCATTTTAGCAGGATGCATGCACGTTGCAATGCTCCCACGCAGCGTTTTTCCAATGGCTTTGTAATGGCTTTGTCCTGAGCCATAGGTTTTCCAGCTCTCCATCTAGCAGAGCAAAACCCAGCACAACTTCCAAGATGAGATCTCAGTCCAGCTAGATCCACACCACCAGCACCCCCCATGCTGGGACACAGCCCCAGGTTTGCAGCTGCAGAGAAGAAAGCCAAAAGAGACACTGCAGAGGCTTCTGCAAAGAGAGCAGGTAATGTGGGGCAAACTTGTGTGGCAAAATACACTAACGCAATGCACTTGTTTTAATTGGAAACATCAGGATGACACAAGGAGAAGTGTTCAGGGTAGGCAGCTGTTGATTGGCAGCAGCTGAGTTCACCCTGTAATGACTCTGCTAAGCCTGTCGACTGCCTGCTTGAACACTCGATCACCACTGCATCTCTGCTTCCTATGCATGGCGGCCATACCAAATCCGAGGAAGAGATTTTCATAGCTGTACAGAAGGTGGAGATTTTAAGGTGACTAGATACTGAAGTGTTTATGGGAGTGAGCTGGCTCTGGGGTGCAGGACACAGCTCTTCCTACCAGCACTGGTGCATCGTCCCTTCCAAGAGTGCTGTCCTGGAGGGTGTTAAAACATCTGCCAGGTGGTGCTGGGGGGTCTCACCTCCCACTGCAGCCACCAGGATATGTCTAGCTACCCTGCACCCCTCCAGGCACTCTCGCAAGAGGCGGCAATATTGCACCTGTGCTAATGCCCGGCTCAGGACAGCACTAGCTTCTGCTCACTGCTCCTCTGACCTGGGCTGAGTTCAAACTGCTGGGCTGGATCCGGCTTGTGCTGGTGCCAGGATGCCCGGAGCTCGCAGTTGGGTGTGCTTCCCAGAGGGGTTGCCCTTGTGTTCTGGATGGAGGACCAGATGTTTGAGAAGCCAGGCAGGGCATGGGTGGGATGCAGATGTTACAAAACGATGCCCTGAACTCCTGCAGGAGGGAATGCAAGGAACTTGGAAAATGCAGCTTAATTGCTGCCCCGGGCCCCACAGGCTGGAGGTTACCTTCATTTTTAAGGAGTGTATCTTCCACAAACACAACAATTTCCATTTAAAGGCACCCAAGTGACTGAAACTCCACCACTTCCCCGCTAAGCTCCTTGCGTTGTTATCAACGTTCGTAACGCACTGATGAATACAAGCTTCGGATATGGACTGTGGCTGCAGAAACATGGCAGGACAGTGCCTGCTCCAAAATAATTTCCCCTCTCTGTTCAGAGCTGGCACCTTGTTTCTTGTTTGATGTTTTCCAGGATTTGGGTTAGAAACGGAAAATCTGGGATAGCAGTGGAACTCCCCTTCTTGCACTCAAGCACTTCCAGCCACCCGGGACTGGGACAGGCAGCACACTGAAGGCAAAGACTGACTGCTGGCTGCACGTCAAGGATTCATTTATTTATTTTTCCGGTCCAGTAATTGCCACATGTAACCAGCAAATTGTTTTTTGAGGTGTTCCTGAACTCTATTCTCTCCCATTTTTCCTGTTCTTTGAGGATGAACACTCTTGTCAGGGCACCAGCTGTAATCCGTCTTTGGCTGGTGGCAAAAGCGTTGTGCCCAGTTCCCTGCTTTGCCATGCTTGGCACTGAATTGCCCAGTCCATGCCGGTCCTTCACAGTTGGAGGAGCATCCACACCATGGGTCTTGACACAGCTGGGCAGCATCCCTGTGGCACAGCCAGTGGCACAGACAACCCAGCGCCTGCTGCTCCCTCTCCCACATTGCACAGCATCCACTGCCCAGATGGGGCAGTGAGAGGTGCAAAGCAGGGGAATATGGTTTTTAGGAGCATGTTAGGTAAAGGCTGGTGGAGGATGAATTCAGGAGGGCTTTACCCTGCCTAGGGATGGGGGCAAGAGGATGGGACATTTCAATTTCTCTTCCAATCCTAACTCCCATGACTCTGCTTCCAGCACAAACACCAAACCTCTCTTTTAGGAACGCTCAGAGGTGCAAGAAGGGCAATACCATTTGGACCACACCAGGTCCACAGCCCGCTGCCCCGGTGCATGGCAGCCACTTCCCCAGCTCCCAAGCAGGGAGGAGCTCAGCAACCATGGGAGACCTGGACCACTGGGGATAGAACCAGGCAGGGTACCAGGCCACTGGTGTGACCAGCATGGGGGCTGCCTGTGGGCATCCTGCCTGTGTGCCCCAGGATGCTCAGGTGCTGACACCAGTTACAGCAGGGCCAGGAGAATCAGGGGAGGCACGAGGAGGATGCCAGAGTGGCTCAGACCCTGGATCCATCCCATGCATGGATAAGCAGAGTCTCCACTTGGAGAACCTGCTCCTTCCCTGGCCTGTCGCTCCAGCGGGCAATGCTGCATGCAGAGAAAGCCAACCCCAACACCATCTCAGAGAGGCCAGTTGCTGCCGCGGAAGTTACCTATGGCGAACTCATCAAAGGTGACAGTGGTGGAGTTTTTGCCCAGAGCATTCGTGACTGTCAGAGTCACCTTGTACTTCACTGTCGAGAAGAGCTGGAGGTATCTGATGTGACACCTGTTTTTGGGAAAGACATCCTTCTCGCAGACCATCTCTCTTGTGCCGTGTCTGGAAAGCAGGGGTGAGAAGAGCTGTTACCTACAGAGGAGTGCTCAGGGTGGGAGATGCACCCATGCTGCTGGAGGCAGGAGCCAGAAAGAGCAGCACTGTGTCCCTGCTCTGCCTGCAGTGCCCCTGCACCAGTCCCTGCCATAGCCAAAGGGCTGCTTTCCTCCTGCCAGGGAATTTTGAGGGCTCATGTGTGTGATGTTTTATCCTAAGCCTGCACAGAGACTGTGGTGAATGTCCTCAGGCTGGCCCCAAGGAAAGGATGAGACCCTGTTGGCATTGGGCTGGCTCTGTCCCTCCCGTGAGAGGAACAGGGTCTCCTTTCTGCTGGTGACACGAGCCCCAGAAGATAATGCACAGCACCAACATGTATAACGGCTGTGCCAGGACCTGGGCACAGGGTGGGGGACAATGCAATGCCACGACCAGTTCTATGTGAGTGACACTGCTGCTGCCCAGCCACAGCTGAAGGGAGTGTGGCTGTGCCAAATGCGCCAAAAAACAGTGGGCACAACCTCCCCTGTGGACAAGTGGTACAAAGAGGTTGGCCATGGAAAGGGGATCTGGGACATTCCTGGACCCCTGTTGAGAAACTGGAACCTTCCTGGGACAAAGCCCCAGTGCCAAGCATCCAGTTTGAATGTCTCTGGAGCATCCTTCCCCAGGCTCATTTTTGGGACACCAATCCCATACCCTTAGCACAGGTCAGACCCATTGCCCCAAGAATTCACGGCACTACTGGGGACCTGCTCCAGGCTGCAGGGACAGAAACTCGCCTCACTGCACCCTTCCTCCCCAGGCACTTACATGACAGAGATGTTGAAGGAGTTGGGGATGTAGGTGGGAGTGGGCAGGTGCCAGCTGCAGTAGAAACCCTTTGGGTAGTTGTTGGACCGGCACATCAGCACTGGCTCCTTCGGGGGGGCTGCCAGGGAAAAAGAAAAGAGCAATTACCTATTGAGGTGGGGTTATCACCAGGTCCTGAACAAGGGGATGTCCCTCCACTCTCAACTCCTGCCAGCTCAGGAGGGTTCACAGTTTGCAAAGGGAGCCTGGTCTTTGTTTATCAGCTGCTTGAAGCATCTGGGGCCCTTTGTCCCATGTCGGCTGCTGAGGTCCCCCATGAGACCTTGCTTTAGACTGAGCTGTGCACAGCATCTTGCCTTCTCCCCTGGCAGCTGTCCAGCTCTAATGAGAGATGGAGTGGCAGAGGAGGTTGGCAGGTACTGGGGGAAATCGTCTTCAAGGCTGTGACAGAGACATTGCTGATGGGGAGGAGGTGCTGCTCTTTTGACCCCATTAAGCTGCAGTGCTCATGGCTTTCTCTGCCACATCCCTGGGGCGTGATAAACTTGTTGAGGGATGATCCTCCAAAAGACCAGAGGTCCTCAAATGGAGGAAGAAGGACTGCTTATGGCAAGATGAGGAGGAACAACTTGAAACCAGTAGAGAAAATTCAGCTTTGCAGGAAGACTGTCTGGTAATGCTTTCAGCAGCAGGGCAGAGCACCCCACCCCAGGGCCCTGCCTCCCAAGGGACACAGAGGCAACTGGAGACAGGACGAGAGCGTGCAGTGGGGAGCAGCCTTCCTCTGGCCTCGTCAGCCATTCCTAGAGCTTAGAGGCAGAAGAGGATTTTAAATCCAACTAAGTGTCCACACTGCACTCGGCTTTCCTGGATATACGTGCACTCTGTGGTCTTTGCAGGAGCACAGCCAGAGCTGCAGTAAGACTCTGCAAAATGCCACGGGCCAGTGTGTGTGTGAGAATGAGATGTGATACCTTTCAGCCGATAAATTTTGCCCATGTAGGTTGGTAAAAATCTTATCTGAACTGACACTGAAGTCAACTCCTCTCAGTACCTGGATACTTGCATTGCTAAGAGCAGAGTTTGGCTCTGACCGCAGCACCTTGGCACAGTACCTTGCAATGAAATACACTTCCTGGGCTGGATGTGCACCATGGTTCCATCAGAAAGGCTGCCTGAACCTGTGGCAGTCCCTCTTTCCGTTCCTTTGTTAGCCCTCGTCCCCATGCATCCACCCAGAATGTCCCAGGACACACTCTTTTCTCCAAGCAGAGGTTTTGAAACAAAAGTAGCAGATCTGGCAGCCTCAGAGCAAACCTCTCTGCTCACCACCCCACCACAGTCCCGGCAGCAGTCCTGACCACACCGCTCACTGCTCTCCGCCCTGCTGCTGAGGCAGATGCCTTACCCATGGTCATTACCAAAACCGAGATGCAAACTGGGATGCAATAATGCAATAATGCAAGAGTTCAGGGAGCACCCCCAGGCTGGGAAACTCCTTCCCCTGAGGGCTGCAAGGGCAAATCACAAGTCCCACAGCACTATGCATCCACCATGTGTTGCTATGGAGCATCCTATACTGATGTTGGTGCAGGGAAGCTGTGAACCAACCTAACAGCCCTCTGCCTGCCATGCCAGAGAACTAAAGGCTGCAGCGAGCCGGCTAAGGGTGCCCTCGCTGCACCAGTGAGCCAGCAGCACCAGGAGGATGCCAAAGGCTCAAGACATCAATGCAAAATGGGACATCCCTGCAGCCATGTCTGTGCAAATGCCTAATGTGGCACAGAGCTGCTTGTCTCCTGGAGGTCTCCTCGGCCCCACTTAGGCGCAGCCAAGGCCTCACTGGCATCACACACTCAGGGACCAGAGCAGGACCCTGATGGGCAACAGCAGCCCAACCGTGCCTTCTGGAGAGGGCCAACCCAGCCAGCTTGCCGTGAGCACAGGCTGCCAGCGTGGGCTGCTGGGATCCTGGCTTGGCATTGAACAGCAGAGCCCATGGTCGGAAAGTAATGATGGGTTTTGCTAGAAAAGCTTTCTGGGGGAATGCCGGGAGCTCCAGCTGTAGCACCCTACTGCAGTCTACAGAAGGGAACTGAGACATGGGGTTTGCATGCACGCCGGCATCCCCGGGGCAGGGCTGGGGAGGGAGAAAGCAGATGACAAGAGAGCCAAGGGCAGCAGAGTCAGGGAGAGGGGGAGGAAGAGGGAGGGG
>VYZV01017332.1:579389-747624 GCA_013401275.1 Pandion haliaetus | reverse complement strand
GAAAGGGAGAAGGAAAGGGAGAGGGAGATGGAGAGGGAGACAGAGAGGGAGAGAAGGGGGCCGGCAGGGAGAGGAGCCTGTGCCAGTCCACGACACGTGTTCCTCCTAATGGCTATTCCAGCCTTCAGCCGGCAGACGAAGGCCAGAGCCTAGTTAATGAGCCTCCCAGCTAAATTATTCAAGCAGACCCTCCGCAGCAAAACAGAGTGGCTAATCTTAAGGCCAGAGACAAGTCCCTGCTACAGCTCCATCCTCCTCCTCCTCCTTGCCGGCTCCTTAACCCCTTCCCTGCCCCACAGCTGCTGCCGGGGTGAGGTGGGAGCAGACTCAGGGCAGCGTTGCCCATTGCAGGGGGCAATGGGGCAGGGTTGGGCGCTCCCAGGAGGTGTTTCAGAGGGGCTGAAGGGGTGCAGGAGATTTAGGGACAGCCTCTGGGGTCTGAGCGACCGCGTGGTGGCAGTGTGGGCTAACAGCACCCGCCTGGCACCCGGCAAAGCGGGCTGGGGGCTGGAAATACTGTATGGGAGGGACGATGCTGGGGATGCTACCGTGGACCTCTCGCCCACTTGCTGCTTGTGCTCAGCTGTGCCGCATGACACCAGGACTCACACTGGGTAGAGGCAGCTGGGGCTTCAGCGAGCATCCCTGAAGTCCTGCACCGTCCCTGCCTGATGAGGAGGCTCTGCTCTACATGCACAGCCCCAAGTGATGCACTGCTACTGAGGATAATTTATCTCTGCTGTCTCTGGTATTATGCCGGATCCAGCTCTTGGTGGTCTGTGCTAATTCCTCCACCAAGGAGGCTGGGGAAGGCTTATGCTTCCAGGTTTGCTTTGCTGGGAGAAGGAGGGCTGCCCAAACGGCCTCCTGCTTCCATCCCCACTCTGCAGCAGCCTTTGAAGATGCCCCATTTTCACAGCCTTGAATGCCTTGAAGACCCTGTCCTCTGCTCCAAGACTGGGGCCTCAAATGAAGGCCCTAACCTTTGTGCCTCCAGCATCCTCCACCTTTCATCCTCTGAGGCCTTTTAGCAAGCCAGAGGTGGAAGGAGAGGCTGGGGAAAGGGGACAAAAATAACCCTCATACCCCTGCCACCCTGGTGCCCATGTAGCATCCTCAGCCTGATGCAGCTGAAGGGATGCTGCTGTATGAATCCTGTCTCGCCCCAGCCATTGCCCTCTCTTTCTGGGCAGGGACAAGCTGTCTCACAGGGATACTCTTGCCACCTCTGGTCTCTCCAAAGAGCCATCAGTCCCAGAGCCACAGGCATTTTGGGAGGGGGATGTCACACAACTGCCCACTTTCCACCTTGATCGGCAGAAACTCCACCCCACGGGAGCGTACAGGGCCAGTGTGATGTGCCATTTGGGGCTGTGACCATGACTGCCATATGCCACGAAGGAGAGAGTTGCAAGCCCCTTCTCAGCAGCCATGGTGCATTGGGAGGGCTGTCTACCCACCCTGCCCTGGTGTCTTCTCCAAGCTCGTGGCAGGGTCCCCATCTCCCTGTGGGTGATGGTGGCTTGCAACCCTGTTCCTCTCCCCTCCTTTCCCAGGAAAGGCGCTCGCCACACAGCTCATCCTGCCCATCAAAGGCTCTTAAAGAGAGCAAATAAAATTGCAGGCTCCAATCGATCCGGCGCTCTGTAATGCTGTCTTTGGAGGTGGGCCAGCCTGTCGGGCTGATAGAGAGAGCAAGAAAGGCAGTGGAGGAAAACAAAGCCATCAAGGGAGCATTAAAGGTTTTTTCTGCCCTGAGGCTTTGGGCAGTGCCTCTGGGTAAGGGCTGTCCTGCTCCAACCTCCTCCATCCTCCCCCATCTGATGTAAAGCTTTCAGCCCCTGTCTGATGCTGAAAACAGCCCGAGCAACACGTTGCCCCTGCATGGGCACTTCTCCTGGGGCTCCAGCACGCAGCCTCCCTAATCCTGGCAAATATTTACTTCCCTGTCGCCTCATGGAGCTGCTGAACTCTGTAAAGGCAGAGATCCTTTCCTTTCGCTGCAAACAGCGCCTGCCCTCTCTAATCTATCTATTAACCTCTCGCATGGCAGGAAGCCACTTCTCCCACGCGCTCTGCTGATGTCCTCTCTCCAAACCCGGCATGTTTAATGCCTGGCTGTGGCAGCTTCCCAGCAGCTTGGGCTGCAACCAGCCTTGCTGCAAAAGCTCGGGACAAGAGGATGGAAGGCTGCACCAGAGCTGGGTGCATCCCACCTGAGCATGCTGCTTGCAAGCCATGCAATGCTCCAGCAAAATTCAGAGCTGCCACAGGCAGCAAAAGCTGGTACCAGGGTCATCATCTGTGCAGACCCTACAGAAGACTGGTGGCAGGGATGGGGTTGGCCTTGCCACCACATGGTGCCCCAGGCTTTGCATCCATTTGACTGCAGTCTCTCCAGCTTGTTGGAAATAGCTGTCGCTTCACCAGCTCCAGCATCTCTGCTCAGGTGGGGAGAGCACAACAAGTGGTCCTCCAGGATGAAACAGCTCTGGATGCATCAGCACAGACACAGATTTTTGTCTCCCTTCCCATCTAAAGCCCAGTTGTCCTTGTACCCTGAGTCCCACTGTGCAGGGGAAAAGTGTGACCAATCCATTTTAGAAACCACTAAAAATGATCTACAATAGCTTTTCCTAGCCCTGCTAGGTCATGAGATAATGGACATTAAAATCATGGCATTTTTATATATAGAAAAGTTATTTTAGGTCATTTTTAGAGGCTTCTGAAATGGATCAGTTATAATTTTCCTCTCCTGCTGAGGGCTGAACGTACTAAAGATGCCTTGCTCCACAGGTGGAGAGACACAAAAAATAGTACCAATAAAACTTTTAAGAGGCCTCTCAAACACTTTTGTAGGAGGTATTTCTTCTGGCGCACTTGGGGCACATTCAGGCACCAGGCTGCTGGGGGATACCAATCCTACAGCACACTTGTAGGGTCACCTGCATAACTCATGATCCCAGTCTTGGGCCAGCAAAGCCTCCAGGGTCCATGACAGCAGCATGGGTTTGTGCTAGAGCTACAGCCATGACACAGCCTGCCTGCATGTGGGCAGGACCCCCGTGCTGCCCTGCGCTGGGGGACGACCCCAGTCCCGATGCTGTTCTGCCACCAGACTCCTGCTGTTATCATCCCTGCCTCTCCCCAGTGCCCATGGCAGGATCACTGCCCCACCTCTTGCCTGTGCCTAACATGTCCTCTACATCCTCACCCACTGACTTTTTTTGTACCACAGCCATGACCTTGCAGGTGGTAGGTATGTGCCAATAAGTAAAAAGGCACCCAAGTGACCAAAAGCAAAGCTGTAGAGGCTGGAGGGCACAACAGGGACCCACCCAGGCATGAGATGCCAGCCCCGAGCACACGGGCACAAAAGCAGCACACCCCACACATCTGCACATGCACCTACGCAGGTGCTTTTGTTATGCATACTCTGGCTGCAAGCACGATGTATTATTTATCTAATACTGCTTTACTAAAATTGTCTGGGTACAGCAGGCTGGTAGGAAACAACAAAGAAACAATGATGAATAAATCATATATCTACTGCCCGGAGGATCAGGGGAGCATCCGCCTGCCGTGCACCACCTGTGCTGGAGTGCAGCATGGCTGTGGCTGGATGGTCCCTTCCGCGATCCCAAATGTTGGGATATGGCTGTGTTTTGTTTCTGGAGAAAGGAAGGGAGGTGAAGCTCTGATTTTGCTCTGTTACCCCTTGTCCAGGCTGTTCTTGGATAAGGGTGAGGATGGGGAGGGGCGCAGAGGACAGCGGCAGGGTGCTACAGAGGCAGGCGATGCTCCCCTGCATTATGCTTCTGCACTCTGGGAACATCATGTTCATAAACATCACTTCTTCAAGAAGGGTTAAGCAAGGGGTTTTTTTTAAATTAATGCAGAAAAATTCATGTGAGAAAGAATTAGATAGCCCAGGGGTGCAGGGGCACAGGATGAGATGTGCTCATCCCTCACTGACCTCCTGGGTGACCTGGGCAAGTGATGGAGACAGGGTTTAGGTCTCTCCCAGTCAGTCTAAGCCATCCCAATCTTAGCACAAGACATTTTCAGGCGGACATTCCTCCCCCTTGAAATTAGACACCGGCGATGTAGCCCTCTGGAGTGTGAGCCACCCCAGCTGAACGCCAGAGTTGCCCACATTCAGCCAGCACCTAGCCCAGCCCTAACACCCTCACATTGCAGCATCTCCTCAGGAGCTCCCGAAAGGGGCCAGGGACACCTGCGGCCATAACCGGAGTCCTCTGGCCCCACTGCCATCTAGGAGCCAGCTCCCCAGTCTCAAAGAGCAAGAATTTATTCCCCAGAAGGTGCCGGAGAAAAAGGTGGACTCAGCAAAAGATAAATTTCTAAAAGGCCCTGTTTTACACTGATTGGGTCTCATAAACCAAGCTATGGATTTTCTCATTTCCCTTGCAGAAAATTCAGCGCGCCCGTCAAGAGGCAGCACTGTAAATTTTTGGGCGAGGCATTACTCATAGAGAAGAGGGAGCTAAGAGCCATGCTTTAAGCCCAAATCACAGTGCAAGCTCCTAGCCCTGAAAGCTGCCTTGAAGCAGGACAGTGTGATAACAGGCTCACCAGACTTTGCTTCATCCTGCACTGAACAAGGCCATGCTATCTGCAGCACAGCAGAGGTGCTCTTCAAACCTGAGAGCTCTCAAGCCTTCAAAAATTAGCAAGCAAGCCTGGTTAAGCAGCGAGAGAAAAGAGCAAGAGGAGACGGGATCTGGCAAGCATGGCATGGGGTGGGGTGGCTGGCTGGCATGGCAGCCCTCTCCAGAGATGCTCCCCAAGGTGCGGGATGCTGCAGCAAGGTGATTTAAGCAGGTGAAGCCGTCAGGCACCCCACACCCAGGGCAGACCCCCTTGCTCCCAGCTGCAGAGCTGACTCACTCCAGTAGTGCCAGTGCTGGGCAGCATTGCTGTCCTAGGGCAATGCCCACATGGCTCCTTGGAGATGCCATCTGGCACACTGGCACCCCAAACCCAACTGTGGTCCTGCAGGTGACCTTGTCCCCATGGGCCAGGATGCTGGGCTGTATGCCTTAGGGACCGATGCACAGTGGGGATGCTGGGCGCCTCCAGCCGTCGCTTGGGACCACGCCACAGCAAAAAGTCCCTCCTAACCCTCCCATCCTCCATCGGAAACCAAAGAGCAGCTTTGCTCTGAAACAGTATTAAATATTGAACAAAAGAAAGCAAATCTGTTATCTGCGATAATTGGGAGTAAATAAAACATTTAACCAAACCAAATGCAGCTGTTTCTACTTGGAGCCGGCACAACAGCAGGGAAGCCAGCTCAGCTACTCTGCATCCTCGTTACAGCAGCTGATTATTGTTTTGTGTATAACGGTAGCACCACCAGGCCTTGAGCGAGGCTGGGGCCCACGGTGCTCAGTGCGGCACACCCGGGAGGGGTACACCAGCAAGGCAGGACATGGCAGCACAGCGAGCACACCGGGCACGGGAAGTCCTTTGCAGCACTGGGGTTTGCTCTCCAGCCCAGGGAGTTCACGGCGAGGCCGGCTTTCCTCCCCCAACACCTCTGTGAGGGGATTTGCATGTAACATAAACCATTTCAGAGCCAGGTCACTGGTTCGCACATAGCCCCGGGCAGTAATGACCAAACCTCGTTACCGGCTGCTCTGGGACTGAGCATGCTGGGCCTCCGTCCAGCTCCTGGAGACCAGGAGAGCTGTGTGGGGTGAGGGACTGTGCAGCTCCCAGGGGAAGGTGCTGGCAAACGGAGCCAAGGGAGGCTCCAGGGATGGAAAGTGCATCCCTGCCTGCAGCTTGAGCTGGGAGCATCCCGGGGCACAGGCTGCCATGCCCAGCCAGTGCGGAAGGGGCTGCTGCCCCTCTGCGGAAAGCAGGGAGCTGATGTGCTCTTTGCTTTCTCAGGCAGGGTAGCCATGGGTTTTCCACTACTGGGGTTTGGGGAGGAGAGCTTGACGCCCCCACAGCTCCCACCCAAATGCTGTGCCTATCCCTTACAAAATGGCTGGGAAGCATGTGGTACGTGAATTGCATGGGATTTTCCAGTCGCTGTCAAAATAGTTTCTGCTTCCAGGGGACCCTTCTCCTCGACATGGGGCTGGATGCACTGTGCCAAGGCAATGCGGGAGGAAAATGCTTCCTAGCACCCACGGTCCCCAGCAGCTGCTCCTCACCCAAAGGAACTTGTGGTTGGTGCACGTAGGAGCTACGACAGCCCCGATCTCCAGAGAGGAGTAGCTTCCTCCCTTGGTACCCCTCGATAAAAGGCTTGATCAAAGCAGCCCAAAACTGCCCTGAAGTGTTGGTTTCTGCTGTGCCCTATCTCAGCCCACACCGGCTGTGAGCAACATGCAGCCTGAGAGACCAAGTCTGTGCAGAGCCCTGGAAATCTCTAGGAGCTCAGCTGGAAAAGCTGCCAGCCAGGGAGAGGGAACATCCCTGACTGTGTGTCTTCCCTGGCTCAGTTGTGCAGGGGACATGCAGGGTGCCCCTGAGGGCTCCTTGGCAGGTATTGGGGAGACCAAGGGTCTGTGCCATGGCAGCCTCCATGCCTGTGGGTCTTGCAGAAGAGAACTCAGCATCCCCTTCTCCCTCTTTTCCCAGCTCCAGGCACAAATCCCCTGCACAAGCTACATCACACAATGCCCCTGCCCCCTCCATCACCTTATTTAAAGGCTGCAAGAAAGCAATCCGTACTCCCAGCCTCTCCAGATGGAGAAGATGGGAAAAATACCAGGTGCAATCAGACACAACTGGGACCATCAGCAGCCATGTATTCTCGGCGAAGCTGTCCCACCAGAACTGGAAATTGTATATTTATCCAGGAGGAGGCCCTGGGGTGAAGCTACAACCACTTTGTCATGCACCGAGCAACAAGCTAGCCACGGATATTACCAGCTATCACTCCCAGTGGGGGAGTGTGGGCTGCCTCTAACAGCCAGCGGCTCTCCAAAAACGCCTCTTTTCTCCTCATTCCCTTGAGTTTCAGTGTGGATACGTCCCATTCTCTGCTCTGTTCTTCCCCTGGCTGCTCTCCACGCTACCCCAACGAGGGGGGTACCTGCTGGCAGAGGGGTCTCTCACCCACAGGGAATGGAGAGGAAGAAGGAAGAGTTTTTTGACTCTCTGGAGGGGAGAAAGGGCTATTTTGGGGCTTCTCTTCTGCCTGGGCAGAAGGAAGAGCTGATAGGAGTGGTTAGTAACCAGACATACCCCCCATCCACTTTTTTCTTGCACCAGCACTGGCTTTTGCACAAAAAGCTCCTTTCTTTCCACATTTATGGAAAAACACCCTCTCTTTTCTCCCACATGTTTTTCTAGAGGAAACGCCACAGGCTGTTCTCCCATCCCCTTACAAGGCAGACCCCACAGTGCCCTCCAGCCTACACCAGCTGCTCCACCTTGGATTCACCTGGGACAGGGGACCTGAAAGTGGGAATCCGTGTGTGGGTACCTCCCTGCACACTGGGTGTCTGCACAGGCAGCAGAGCCATTTGCTCATCCTCGAGCCAACCCTGTGTTTGGCCATCTGGATTGCATCCCAGTTTGCTCACACACACTCAGCATCCCCTGGCCACCAACTCACATCCTCAGGACTGCCCTTCTGCCCTGCACCACTGCTCTCCTGGTGAGATGCTACATTGCTCCACAAGGCTGATCTGCAGCCTGTGTCTGTCCCTCAGCCCGAGGGACCATGCAGCCCTTCACGTGCGAGAGCCCCGGCCCCTGCAATGCTGGTGACTTTGCCCAGCTTTGTGTCACTGGTGTAGCCCTGCTGGGAAACCAGCTCCAGGCACCTTGTCCAAACTGCTGGGCTGGAGCCAGAGGTCCCCCAAGAGATGCCAGAGCTGGCTGTAGAGAGCTGACACAGGACCAGAAGGAGCCTCATATGGCTTCTTTCTGTGCCATTTCCACCGTGAACCCATGTGAGTTCCTGCAGCAGCAGTGAGCCTCCTTGGCGTGTCTAGCGAAGCCACCTGGACCATCCCACATGTCCTTTTGCATAACATTCTCTGGAAAATCACAGCACCGGACTCTGGTGAGAAAGGGGCTGAGATGGCCACCCCAGGGGGTGGGTCTCGTTGGTAGTGTGTTCAGGCTGCTCAGGGATGCTGCTAGCCCATTAATGACATGCATGAGGGAAGATGCTTAATTTGTCCCAGGAAATGATGTCTCCACACCAGTCCTTAGCTGCCCACTCTCTGGCTTTGAGAAAATACCAGTCAGGCATGTCACTAACAGCAGGAGGGTGCCCAGCTCAAGCCTAAAACTTGCCCTGTACTGCTGGAACCAAGGGGTAGAGGCAGGAAGGAGGAGGGAGCCCAACTACAGAGCATCAGTCTCTGCAGCTCACCCAAAGGGTGGGGACGAAACCCAGAGGAGTGTGGCATTTCTGGAAGGGGTGGGTTGAGATACCCAGCTAGGCTAACACCACTGTTTGACACCACTGCTCTCTTTACAAATGCCTTTTTTTTATCCTCAGGCCTGAATGAGGCCCTGGCCTCATTCTTATCTTACAGCAATGAGATCCTTGGAATGATGTAAGTCACACAACCCCAGACTTCACTGCATTTGGAAGTAGTAATAGCCTCATCCTTAACTCAGGCAACTTCAAGGGAGGTCCCATTATTCAGCCCATCTGTAAAGAAATGGAGCTAAAAAAAGGCTCTTTGCTTTAAGAAAATGATGCTCATCTCCCTCAAATCCTGGCTCCATGCTTAAATCCCCACAAGTGGCAGCAAGCAAGCCCCATGGGATGCTCCTGGTGTGCATGGTCAGGGCAGCTCAAATAGCTCGAGGGGCTCAGGGAGCCCCTTCCCACCCATGTGAGAGTCCACAATTTGCAAAATGAAGCGTGAAGCACAAACCGACTCGATTACTCACAGTGACTGTTTTCACCCGTTCTAATTATCACCTGTAAAATCTTTGCAAGGCTGTTTTCATTTTCTTCCCTCTCTGCTTCCGCCAGCTCCGCTCTGCAGCAAGCACCTCACTAAATTCCCTTAATCTCCCCTTTCGGTCATACGCTATCTTCTAATCCGTTAATCAATTTTCCTCTGGACTCTCTGTAATTTATCGATGGCCTTTTTAACAACGAAACCCCCAGAAGCGACGCACTTTTCCTGAGTGCATCAGCACCAGATCAGCGGTGAGAGCAGCATCATTGCCAGCCCTGCCCCGCCAGTGATAATGTGGATGCTCAGCGCAGCCTGTCCCTCCTCACGGAGGACACTGGCTTCTCACCCATCCTCTGATTTGATTCCAACAAGGAACAAATAACAAGCAATTACTGTTATAAAAAATATTGTTATAAGTATTTTAGTTGTTTCTCAAGGGCTGGCAGGACCACCCAGCACAGATCTCCCCCAGGGCAGGCAATCCTCCTGCAAATGCCAAGCACCAGAGCTGGGGATTGAGCTGTCACCGATAGGTCCCCAAATCTCTTTTGGGCAGAGCATGGGGGGCAGGATGCCAGGACAGGCACTGCGCACAGGTGATTGAGGCACTGCTGCTTTTTGTGGGGAGGCACTGCACTGTTCATGCAGCAGCACTGCCCAGTGCAGCAGGAGACTCAAGAGACCTGGGGTAATGAGAGGAGGGCATGGTGCCCAGATACCCCACTGATGGACTGAGGCTGATTCCTGGCTGGGTCATGGTCTCTGCAAGAGGTTCAGCATAGGATCAAGGAATTTGGCAGGGAAGCCCAGAGCTGCTCTTTCTTCCCCTGCCTTTCTCACCCCCTCCAAGGTCAAATAGTCCTGGACTCTCAATACACTGTCACAGGGGCTCCAGGGGATTTCAGGAGGTATTTGATAGGATTTCAGCAGACCTGAAGCGTGACTTCACAGGGATGGGGGGGAAACACCCTAGAGCATTATTAGAGTCACTGAAGGATTTTGCTGTGCTCTCTGAAGCGTTGCACAGAAAATTGCAGGAGAACAGCAAGCCCCATAGTCCGGACCCTGCCAGCAGCAGAAGGATGCTGCGGTGTCCTGGCTCACGTGAGCCCCACTGCCCTG
This sequence comes from Pandion haliaetus, assembly GCA_013401275.1. Taxonomy (NCBI): domain Eukaryota; kingdom Metazoa; phylum Chordata; class Aves; order Accipitriformes; family Pandionidae; genus Pandion; species Pandion haliaetus. The sequence goes on along the minus strand of VYZV01017332.1, from coordinate 737,590 downwards.
TCATGGACCAGAAGTACACTGCTGCTGTGTGCACTGCAAAAGCCTTCTGCAACAGGGACAACTCTTTTCTTGATGCACACAGATGGCTCAGCATCCTTCTGAGGTGAAGTGAGCAGCAGGGACAGGCCTGAGAGCAGGGGCTCATCTGTGGATGAGCACTGCAAGGATGTGCTGGGGAAAAACAGGACAGGGCAGGGCAGTCTGGTTTTACCTGAATACCTTGCCATCCTCTCCTGGAGCAGAGAAAGCAGCCCTGGCTGTGCTAATGTCAATGCAGCTAGGTCTGTCCCATGGCACATGTGCCACCAGCAGCACGGGACAGAAGGCAGCATACCTGGAGAAAGTGGAGAAATGCTATGATGCTGCCAAAGTTTCTTACCTTTCTAGCAGTGGCATGGGGTTGAACCTGCCTAAGATCCAGTATGGGAGGATTTGGGGTTTGTCTGCAACAGGGAGATGCTGGAGGCACAGCTTCGTACCTGCCCCATGCCCAGAAAGTTGTTCATGGGCATTTTCAGAGAGCAGTTCCTGTAGCAGCACCCATAGTGTTATGGCAGAGAAGCTCAGCCACGGCCTGACATAATGAAATGCAAATGACTTTTGAGGTCATAGCTCACACATGCATCTCGGTGGCTGTCTCTCCTGCTTTCTGCACTAATATGGGCTGGAAAGGCAAGAACTGGGCAAGGACCCGGAGGGCAGACGCACGGTCTTTGTTTCTCTTCTCTATCCCGATGCTTTACTTGGACCCTTGGGGAAGTTTGTAGCTTGAACACAGACCTCGCTGTGAGCCAAATGGGTTGCAAATGTATTGGCATGTGTTGTGTCATCTGCAGCAGTTAATAGGATCCATTTTCCAAGGAAAAGAAAAGAAAAGGAAGAAGAGGAGGGGAATGCTTGAATCTGCAAAACAAACCTCCATCACCCCTTCTGAAGCACTAAACCCATGGCAATAGTTTGGTCTAGAGCAATAATCTGCAAGGGTTTCTCACAACAATGCAGCTGGATTCAGATGTCAAACCAAAATCCTTAGCACTTAATACCTTCAAAGCCTGTACAAAGAATGGAAATGATGCTGGCCCCAGTGCGGTTATTGGAAGATTTGTCTCTGATTTCACCAGCAGCCCCATTAACACACTAATTCCTGCTGCCCCACGAGAAGGCACGGGACCTCCCTGCCCAGTGGCACCTACACCATGCCACAGCTCTAAGACATTGCAGGAGTTGCCTCCCCATGTGGTATTTGCTGGAAAGCCTGGGAGATGTGATAAATGGGAGAAAAGCACTCTGTGCCACCTTACAGCCAAGGAAATGGAGGTACAGAGCAGCAGCCGAGGGATGGGCACTGAGGATGGAGAGGCTGACTGAGGATGCCTGCTAAATCATTGGGCCCTGTGTGCATCTCCCCATGAGTTCTGGTGAACCCGGGTGCTCAGTCCACCTCTGCCTGTACGTGAGCATTGCTGGGCTCAGCACCCATGGGTGGCTGAGCTGACCAAGACCCCGTCACCTCATCTGGCCCCAGGCAGGGCTGGGAGAGCCCTCCTGGCCCACCCGGCTTTCCTGAAGCCCAAGCAGATGTTCTGGGTCCTGTATCCTGGGACAGATTCCGGCTTGATTTATTACTGGACGTGACTTCTGGAGTTTGTCAAAGGCACCCGCTCCCCCTCCCCTGACTTTCCCCACACCCTTCCCATTTTGTTTTACATTCACTTTGTGGTCTCCCCGCCATAGCTTGCAATAAACAGAAACTCATTTCCAGTATAAACAACTGCACACTCTGCCCCAGTGAGCCGTACGACCCTGCTTTTCCCTCTCCCCACCCCTGCCTGCTTTGGGCTCTGGGAAAATGGTCTCTTCCTTCTGCTTTTTTTCACCCCCCACCGTCCTGGCCCTTTGCATTTTTTCTCGCTGAGATTTATAACGTGCCAGCCAGAGCTGGAGTGGTCTATCCCACTCCACATCACGTATGTACTATTAAAAGTAACTCTACCAATAGATCTTGGTAAGAAAAGCCACCCAAAATCCCAAAGAGCTGGAGATGGAAGGAGGGCTCTGCCTGAGCTGGGGGTTTATACCCAAAATGGGGATGCTGGCCTCAGCATGACCAAAAGCCTCCCAAGATGCAGGGTGCCTCTCAAGGCAGGATTTAGAAAACCTGGGTCATAGGCTCAGCTCTTGTGCACCGATGCATGGGGGCAAGGGTGTGCCCAGTGCTGGAGCGGCTGCCAGGTGGCTACTGGGATAATGAGAGTGTTAGAGAACCTGCGCTGCTCATAATCTAGGGGAGTTAGTGCTGATGGTGCTATACAGGGGGGACGCCAATGGTGTTTCCATGGGGGTTGTGCCTGAGCAATCACCGGCACCTGCCTGCAGCTTCCTGTGGCTGCAGACCCCTTTCCCCATCTGGCTTTAACAAAATGCCCCTGTGTTGACCACTTTGGCCCGGAACCTGTTTCTGCTCAAACATCCACAAGCTCATGCTTGCTCAACCCTGTGATTCCCTCCGGGGCACACTTCCCCCAGTGATGGAGGTGTGTGGGGCAGATCCTGCCTTCCCCAGGCCCTCAGTTGGGAGGGATACCAGTGGGATCAGAGGACAGCCTCATGGGAGCCAAGCTCAGGGAGAGAGGCTCTGCAGGAAGGCCATGGAGACCTAAATGGAGTCACCTCTTCGAAGGGCTGGGCTGATGCTATCAGGGTTGCCTTTATCTATCTTTAACCACATGGAAGGGGGCTGGCCAGGCCAAGCAGTCTGTCTCCGCTCTTGCTGTTCTCAATGGGGACACACAGGCACATGGGGAAGGCAAATCGAATCTTTCCTCTACATGGGGTACACAACTGTCTGCAGTGTTTTCATGTTTGTACAGGGAGGGTAGCCAATGCACTTGTGCTAGAAAGCCTCTTAAGTTTGCAAACAGAATGCCCATCAAATGCTTGTGTTGCCCAGGGTGGGCACAAACTGCAAAGCCAGGCTGTGGCTCAGTGGGGTGTGGGGTGTACTTGACTCTACCATCCTGAGCCTCCATCTGCCAGCATGAACCCAAGTGGATGAAGACAAAGCTGCACAGATTCAACCAAGAAAAATGGTAATTAAACCCTGGAAGATCTCACCAAAAGCTCCAGTGGATTCCCTGCCACTGGAAGTCTTTAAATCAGGGCTGAATGCTCTCCAGGTAGGAAAAGGAGGGATTAATTCAGGGCAGTGCCCTGGCAGGGGCCACAGAGCAGGGCAGGCAACAGCAGCAGTCCGCCACATCTCCCTCACATCCCACATCAGAGGGATGCTGTAGGGGATGCACACACCTGCTTCTGCCCGCGGCACAAGGACATTGGGGTCAGTCACCTTGCAGTGCTCAGGGACAAGGCTCCTTGTTTGGCCACAGCTCCTTGGTTGAGATTTTACTCTCTATTACCCTCTCCCTGGGACAAGCCAGCCCAGGACCACCAGTGGTTAGGACTTAGTAATTTAATTCCAGGCAAGAAGCTGGTCAAAGCAGCCGATGGTTTCATTTTTGCTGGGAGATTAAAACAAATAAGGAAATGAGGTGGGTTAGTGGAAATCTGAACCCAAGTGGTTTGGCTGGAGAGTATCCCAGTATTGTAAACTGGCCTCTAAGATTGCTGGAAATAATATCTTTATCCCTGCTGTGGATGCTGCCTGACACCAGACTCATAGTACTGCCAGCTGGGACTCACTAGCAGCAGGGCTTGTGCAGCCCCAGACAGCTGGATTTTGGATGCTTGTGCAGCATCTCTTCGTTTTGCCCCATTTGGGGTTTTCCATGTTGAAATGAGAACCTCAAGGGGGCTGCAGAGCACTGGGGTGCTGCTGGAGGGCTGCAAAGCACCAGCAGCACTGCACTGGGAGCTCCACACCTGCAAGAAGGTCGCATTGATTTGGAAAAAAAACCTACATGTCATTTACGAGGACATTAAACCTGAATGACTGTCTCTATGCAGAGTCTGAGTGCAAGCAGAGACTGCCATACCAGGGAAAAACCCTCACAAAGCACTGGGGAGCTCCCAGCCACAGCTCCTGGCATCTGCACACTCCCAGCAGCTATACCAAGCAGGTGGGTTTGCCCATCTTCTCTTGTCCTCAGAGAGCAGCTAATGCTGATAGGGTCTGTAAAGCTCCTGAGACAACCCAGTGGGCAGGATCCGGGCTGAAGAGATATCTCCATTCACCCACTCTAATGCATGAATGTGCTGGATTGAGCCTTGCACTCAACACAAGCTGCTCGATGCAAGTACCAGGCTGTGAGCTGGCCCCAGGGAAGCCATGTCCTTGCAGAGGGAGCTGCTCCAGGTGGTTTAAATTCCCTTGAGCAGGAAGGGACTTGGTGACAGAGGCCTGGTAATGCAAAGCCACCTTAGCACAGCCTGTGCTGTCTGTGCTACAGGTCCAGCAGATGGTCTGCCCATCATATTTGATGGGAAAGCTGAAGGGCATTGAAGATTTCCTCTGCAAAATGCCCGATTCTGATGGAAGCACAGTGATCAGGATGAAACACTCCAAAAACTTCAAGTAGAAAAATCCCTGGAGTGGACAAAACTTTCTGTTACATGCTGAGACTCATTTTATCTTGTCAGCTTGGCTATCATCTTGCATCATGTCTCCGTTTGCCAATAATATGGCATGACGTGGCTCTGTATCGTGATGAGAGCAGTTGGCATTGCAGGTGGCTGTACCATGGCACAAGAGTTAGAGCCAGCTATGAGGAACTGTATGGGTCTGCTGGATTCCCTAACAACAAATCCATAGCAATGGATTAGCTGTCTATGGCGATAGCTGGTAGCATTTTATCACCCCTTCACACCCCATTGATAAAAGTACTCTTGGTATGAAGGGTGGCCAAGAAACTGCTCTTCTTCTCTCCCATGGATGAGCAGATGAAGCTGTCCCCAGCCAGCTGCAGCCCCTTAGTCTTTGCTTCGTCCACCCAACCAAGCATCCTCAGCGCAGTTAATCACCACAAGTGTCGAGGCTGGAGACAGCCAAGGCCACTGAAGCCCAGCACAGTTCGCTGACCCTGGGGAGGAATGCAGCTGACTCACACCATGGGAATCTGACCTCCATCACAGCCCCGAGACTGGCTGAGATCACGGATATCCATCTCCCGGCACTGCGGCTCCTGGCAGCGCTGCAAATGGTCCAGTGTGCCCTTGCAGGTCACGGTGGATCGAGCCTCTAACTTCGCTGCAGTGATGCTCTTTACGCATCCCAGTGTGCATTGCACACCCTGGCACAGTGCCTGCACTCCAGTCCCTGCTCCTGGTCCACTCAGGAGCACAGGCAGCAGTCCTGGCTCTCTCCAGCACAATATTTGCAGCTAGGAAATGCTCCAAGTGTGCCAGCAATGGAGATCTGCTGCCTCCGATTCTCCTCCAAGTGACCCACACGGTCCTGTTAGAGCTGCTGTTATGGTCATTTTTTATTTAAATCAGTATCTTCCGTGTTGTCCCTGAAGCACTCACTCCTAATAACCTCTCATCCTCCCAGAATGCCTTCAGCCACAGTCAGATTTGCTTTGCTCCGCACAGAGCTATGGGCCCTCAACACTTCTCCTTTGCAACTCCATCTCTGCCCATGCCACCTGGGAATGACTCTGCTTCCACCCCAGGTGCAATTCAACCCCTCCAGTGGTCACAAATACCTGTGGGACTCCCAGCTGGTGTTTAAGTTTCCAGCCACTGTGATGGGAGGAGAAAGCTCTGAAAAATTGCATTTCCAAATATTTTCTTTCAGTGCTGGCCCCAGGTGGGAAATAATAAAGCAAATCCCCACGTGTTTGGGTTGAATAGCAGGTTTCAGGTCCAGCACCAGGCTTTTGAATCCTGCCTCTGCAACACTCCTCATTACTATTTGCACATTCTGGCCCTGCACTTTTGGCTGTGCGATTGCATGTGCGTCCCTGGGGACAGCAAGGGTTTGTCTGGCTGGCATTTCTCAACACGGAGCATGGAAGAAGTCTGGGTGACTTGGTCACCTGTACCAGCAAAAAAGGGCAGGGGAAACCCCCAGGCACTGATGAGATCCTGCTAACTGTACAGTGCACAAGGAAATACCCTGGTTTCCCGACATCTCTGAATTTACAAGAATAAATCCTTTCTTGTTTCATCTGAGCAAGTACGGGCACTTTCCTACCAGAGCTGAAAAGCTTGGTGGATATCCTCCAGGTACAAGTGTGGCTCAGCCTGACAGCCACAGGGGGACAGTCCTGGGGCTGGGGACCTGCCATTGTGAGGCATGGCCCACAGTGGACCACAGATGGAGCCCCATGGGGATGTGCTGCGAAGCCAACCCTTGCTGCAAAGCACCACGCCAGGGGCGCTGCAGACCCTTGCAGGAACAGCTCCCCAAAATGAAGCACCAGCCACCAGCTCACTTCATCTGTCCGTGCTGGCTATCGTTCCCCAAATAGCTCCCCAATGGCTTCCCTCAAGGTTGTAAAGGCCAAAACCAACAGAGGAAAAAGTGTGATGTAAACCTATCACCATGATGGCAGATCGGCACGTTACGGATTTCCCATGTCAAAATAATGGATCAAAACTCAGGCTGCTGCTTGGGCTCCAGAAGGGCACCACTGCTCCTGCCCATGGATTATGTTCGATGAAACTGAGTTACTAGCATTTTTATCTGTCAATTAGGAACCATGAAACAGTTATTAAATAGAGTCAGAGCCCTCCTTGCTGCTCTCTTGGGCAGTGCAGGAGACACATAACAGCCTGTAATGAAGCATTAAGCAGCAGCAGTTTTGTTTCTGATAGGATTGGAAATGATAAGCCAGTGAGGCATGGCCGGATGGGGGGAGCAGGTCCCTGTCTCAGCGGCCACATACCAGCAGCAGCTATGGGGAAGATCAAGACTGAAGTTTCTGCCCCCTGCCCCAAATAAAGTCTCTGCAAGACTGCTGCCTTGCAGCCTCTGCCTGCTAGGGGAGAAGTGAGGGACTGAGTTTAATTATCTGCTTTTCCTGGTGCAGCTCTGGGTGATTACCATGGAGCCAGGAGGGCCTTCGGCTGTGTGCAGAGATGTTATCCCAGCCCCGAGGACAAAAAAGGCTGGTTTGAACAAGCTTTAAGAGATAGGGACTGGGCTGTCCGAGGGGATGGAGATAACACAGGCGCAATCCACTGTGGAGGTCATCAGAGTCCAGGGGATGTTGTCACTGCCCTCCCACCACAAATGCAATGCCCTACGGCATCTTTCAGTATGGTGGCGCAGCTTGGGGCTGAAGCTGTCCCCCACGCCAGGTTGGGACATCTATCTGCCCTCAGGGGCTCTCTGCCCAGGATTTGGCACAGAGCAAGGCCAAATTCTGGACAGAGGGGTGGTGGTCCTACAGGGAGGGAGATCCCAGGGAGGGGGAGAGCGCCTTCCTAGCGTGGGAAGGGGCAGAGGTCCATGGTCCCAGGGCCAGTGGACACACTTACCCATCTCCTTCCCACCCCTCCTGTCTCAGGGCTTGGTAAGCCCCTGCTCTTCCCTGGCAGCTCTGCACTCACGCCAGCCCCAGGGTGCCCAGAAGGGTGTTTGCTCATCCGCCCAGAGTCACAGGCCCATCCCCTCTCCAGCCGATGCAGGCACACTTGCAGGCAGTGACTGTTTGCAGCCAAGAGGACACCCAAATGGGGATGGAGCAAACTGTCCTCCCCGCACCTCACCCTGGTGAACACCAGGGATCTGGCCATGCCAAAGGGTTTCACACATTTGTGGCTGCTTTGCAGCTCGTTCACCTCCAAAGGAACAACAGCAAGTTTTTTGCTTCTGGTGATTATAAATGGAAGGTTGAGTTTCTAGTGTTCTTTCTTTTGGGGCTCCCTCCAATTTCATTAAAAATCTCATCAAACAAAAATAAAACAAGCAAAATCTTGAACCCAAGCACTTAATTCTCTAACTTCCTGATTCACCAAAAGTTTTCAGCTGGCTCTGACTTCTAGGGCATTTTTCCGAAGTTGGCAGTGAATAGCAAAACCTATTCATTTCCCCTTTCTGGGTAAAACCCTCAGGAATCTGGAAACCAGGGTCTCCAGTGCAACGAGGGTATCTGCTAGCTCATTCTCCAATTGCCAGCCTTCAGAGAGCAGGAGGGAAATGCACCATGGTGTTACGCTGGCTAATTACAAGACACCACCATCCACCCCTTACTCCCCACGGACTCTGCAGTGTTGGTGTTTGCAAGATATAAAGGAACTCCCAGACAAGTTACACGATTGCACCTCTGTGTCCCGAATCCTGCCCCCATGGCACCCCTGCAGCACAGTCTGCATTGTCTCGCCTGGAGGCTAAGCCCTCTTTTCTTCCAGCCATGCAGAAATGAGAGGGACACCTCAGCCGGGCAGAGATCTGAGCTCTCCCTGCATGGAAAAACGTAGCTATAGTAACAAATCGCTCAGGGCTGCAAGGCAATGACAGATAGGTTTCAGCATGGCGGAGGGGAAGGATGCTGGCACCCCTGTGGGAAGGATGCTGGGAGAGGAGCATGGAGGGGATGGTGATGGGCACACTTCCCAGGGGAAGCTGCCTCCTCCTGCACCCTCTGCCCTGCTGTGTGCCCATGCCACGACATGTGGTACCAGCATGGAGGTCTCTAAATCTCATGCACAGATGCAGACTTATTAAGTATTTATTGCTACCAAGCCATCTCCAACACCTTCACCTTGCCAAGACCAAGAAGATGCCCAGGACATGGCTGAAGCAGTTCTACTGCCTCTCCAATCTGTCTGGGGAACAAAAGGGGGGGAAAACTTGAAGTGGCAGAAGCAACAGCTGCTGTAAAAGTGAAGGAATCCAGAAGACAGGAAAGGCACAGAGCTGTGTCTGCAGAGACCACAACACCCAGGCCCTCTGCTCGTCTCTGCATTGCAAGCTGCTCCCTTGAGTGGCTGTCAGCTCAGCCCTCATGCACTGGGATGGGTTGGTGCCCAGGGCAGGATTTCCATCCCCGAACCACAGTGGGCTGCCCATGTGTTGCAGGCATCAGGGGAGCTCAACACCACCCAGGCTGGATTTCACTGCAGCTCCCGCTGGCAACTTGTGTGCAAGTCCCTGTTGTGGTTTGGTATCAGCCAGTGGAGCTGTTGTGGTGCAGCTAGGGTGGGCTGCAGAAGGGAAGATGCAGCAGGGACAAGAGAAATGGCAATCCCTGCCTGTTCTGGGTAGACAGCAGGTTTCCAGCCCCCTTCCCACCTTGACTGTGCCAGCAAGGTGGCCAGGAGGGAAGACCACAGTGGGTTGCTGGAGAGAGGCACATCTGTATCCAGTGCACCAACATCAGGACAGGGGGTAAGGAGCAACCCAAGTGATTCTGCTCACTCTAGCCCAAGGAGGATGCAAAATTAGGGCCAAATGTAGCCCAAGGTCTTTACAAAGCACCTTTTGCAGCCCCACAGCAGCAGGATGCTGCCCTCACTGCACTTCTCCAGCACACAAATAGAGGTCCCAGGCTGTTCCTCGGGGATCAGCCTCTGCTTTCAGAAAGCAGCCCAGTGGCAAAAGCAGGCTGGATCCTGCTGCTGGTGCCACAGAGCTTCTCAGCCAAGAGACAAAGCCAGGGCAGGGACGCAGACAGGAAGACCTGCAGGGGCTCTCTGCAGCAGTGGTGAAAGGGCTTTGCAAACACCTCCATCCCAGTGTGAGCATCCTCCTGCTGGCAAAAGGGACTGCTGCCTGAGCAGCTCTTCTGCGCCTGCTTCATACCTGGGAGGGATTCTGGGAGCAAGTGGAAGGAAGGTGGCCAACCCCTCCTCCTTCCCTGAAATTTGCCCAAGAACAAACTCTCAGGGATTAGCAGTGGCCACATCCTGGTGAGAACAATATTAAGGGATTATGAGATTAGAAATACCATTTATGCTGAGAGGAATAACTCTAATTCTTATCCGATTGTCTACAGATGTCAGCAATCAAAGCACCTCTTTCATGCAAAGCAGGGAGCACGGCTGAAGCAATAGGTGAGTGAGACTTGGCCCCCTCCTAGCACAAGGAGAGCCAGCTCCTCCTGCCGATAGGCGCCTCAGATCATGTCTGGCAGCAGCCACCGGCATGTTAGCTTCCTTCATGGGGAAAAGCTGCCCTGTGCTGGGCCTGCATCCTCCTCCTCTTGTGTCTCTGCTGGACTGCCTGCCCTGCACAAGCTTGCTCGTGCCTGCTGCCTGCAGGGTACTGGTGGAGAGCCTGGGGTGGTGGGTGCTACTTTGCCCACAAGCAATACCAGCCTGAAACCCCACATCTCCAGCTCAGCTGCAGGCCCACCATGGCCCATTTGCTACTCTGGCCCACCAATTCCTCCTGCTGTAGGCTGTGTTCCCCTGTGCAACATCAGCACCTTTGGACAAGGAAGCAGCACTGCAACCTGCAGGGTGCAGAGCATCCCCCAGGGATACATGGCTCTTGTTGCTCCTGGAGGTGCCAGACGGCTTCAAAAAGAGACAAACTAACACGGTCTCACCCTAAACCAGTGTGCTGCCCTGCTGCACTCTCAGGGACTGCCTTATGCCCAGTTGGAGGGGCCAGGAGTGCCGAGGCTGGAGGTGGCAGCTCCTAATGGGGCAGCCTGGGAAGCTCTGCCCAGCCATTAAGGGAGTAAGTGCTTCTGGGTGTGCTGTGCCAAGTGCCTGTCTGCACACTGGAGGCAGAAGTTTGTGGGGAGCTGCTCCGGGCTCTCTCCCCACTGCTGTTTGATGGCACATTATCTCCGTTCGGCTCCTAATCAAAAGCTCTCTGTCAATCCTTTGTTCAGAGGAGGGCTGTGGGAGCTTCTCCTTCACGCTAATGTCTCACATGAGTCTTTCCTCCCTGTCTCTCTTCCAGCTTCCCTTTCTCAGCTTCAAGCCATCTCATCCCATTTGGTCCATTTTTCTTTTCTGCCTTCCCCGTTCTTACAGACACCCTGATGCTGAGCCACCACTCAGCTCCTCCTGGCTGAGAGCAGGGTGCACACAAAGCCGAGGCATCAGGGAGCCAGGATGGAGCAGGACGAGGATCTGTGCTCCTCCTGAGCTCTGCAGGACTGTTGCCGACCCTCGCCTTCCCAGGCACCTTGCTCCAGGGTGCTCTTTCGCAGCTGCCCCCAGTGCCTTGCTTAACCTCCCTGCAGTGGCCTGAGCAGCTCAGCACTGCAGGGAGCATGGCTGGCTGAGACATCTGGAAAGCCACCATCATTCCCATCCTAGCACTGTCCCACAGCATCCCTGCAAAGGGTTGGACTAACTCAGTTTAGACCCAGCAAGAGCAGCTCTGCCCTTCCCCACCTCCCTCATTTACTCCTTATAAACTCCACTCTCCTGCTGTATTTCAGGCCAGATATGAGCACCAGTTATCTCCGAAGATGCAGGGGATGAGGTACATGGTCTCAGCCCCATCCTAAGCAGGGACATGCAGCATCCTCCAAATGCCCCACAGCTTGTTGTGCTGCAGGTTTGTCCTCACAGCCCTGCTCTGCACCACCAAACACCTGAGTCACATTATCTGACAAAAGAAACAGCCACCATGAAGCTAAATCTGCAAGACAGGGATATGCACCTTCCTTAACTCACCGACTTGAAGGCCACAGGAGAAAATTAGTTCATCTCATCTGACCTCCTGGGTTGCACAGGCCATTACGTCCCTCCGTGACTCCTCTATTGAGCCCAATAACTTGTGTTTGACTGAATCATCTTTCAGCAAGGCAGCCAGCCTTGCTCTGCAGATAACAAGCAACAGAGGAGCCGCCACTGCATTTGGCAGTTCGTTCCGATGCTTAATCATTTTTTCTATTAAAAATATGAGTCTCATTTCTAATTTGAACGTGGCTGTGCTCAGCTTCCAGTCATTGGCTCTAGTTATGGCTTTGCTTGCTGGTTTAGTATACAGTATCTTCTCTGCTTGGAGGTAATTACCAACGGGAGTCAGGGCATCCTTCCAGCTCCTCTTGAAGCCACTGAACAGACTATTTTAAGTCTTTCTCCTTTCAGCAGTTCCCCCTACTCCATTTCCATCCTTCTTTACTTTCCCTGGTTTTCCAAGGTCCTTCTCAAATTACTCCTCCCTTAACATCCCAGGACCAACTACAAGGAGGTAAAACTGTCTCTTTATTGGACATATGCAGTATTTGGCAGAGCTGGCTCAATCTTGGCTCTGAAAGCCCCAGAATGGTCTTTTTGGCCATCCCGTCCCAACGCAAACTCCCAGTTTGGGGTGTCTCCATCCTGGCACCTTTCTGCAGGATGTATCTTCTGTGGTTTCTGCAATTTTGCTTTTTTTCATCATAATTAATCTCTGGAGGCGTGTGGCAGTACAGACCTCGCACCTCTGCTAGCACCGGGCAGCTGCTCTGCTTGCCCCAAGTGAGAATCATCTCTGAGGTCTGCTCTGATCCACCACTCACCAGGAGATGGGGAAGTGAGAGAAGGGAATGCAGCAAAATGATGCCTGCAACGACTATGTGTCACAGCAGCTTTGTGAGCTTTTTAATGCCTGTGAAAAAGCCCACCACTCTTTTTCACTTCTGAACAAAACCCTCAGCGTCCTCCATGGGCCAGCACAGCAGACCCTGCACCACTACAGCAAAAATCACACCCACAAATGCTGCCTTGGCAGCTAAAAAAGTGAGTGGTGTTTCACCTCCTGAGCCTCTGGAGGCAATGGGAGCATTGTTGGTGTGCTTATGCTGCTCCAACAAGGCAAGCCTCGGTTGCAAAAGCCGAGTGTCACAACCGGCACTTGCAGCAAGGAGCAGCCTGGTGCTCTTGCACAGTCCCCAACCCAGCAGTGTTTTTGCACCTGCTTTGCATTAATGTGAATAGCAGGGGTGGCCACCAGACCAGATAGCTCCCCCCACGCTCTGTTCTCCAGGATTTTGGACCTTATTTCACCACTTATGTCCAACGCAGCAGGTCAACTGGAGATATGGGAATTCCCTGCTCTGGAAGCTTCACAGCTCTGTGTCCCTGCTGGGGTCCAGGAGCTGCTTCAGGGAGCAGAAAGAAGCAGAAGTAAACCCACATGCTGGCCAGCCATGCTCAGCCAGCTCTGACTTGCTTGGCTAGGCAGCGGGAGAAGGAGGAGGGATGGGAGGAAGGGTTGGATGACAAAGGCTGTGGCAGAAAGGGGAGCAAGTGTGGACATTGCCCATGGGTGATGTCTCCAGGCTGGCTGTCCATGAGCTGTCCTACTCCACAGTGTGATGCAGGGACCCAGTCCTTTGTGACTAGAATGCGCTGCTTCCCCAGGGTGGGCTGCGGCGGGTCAACCCAGCACACCCCAGTTGGGAAGCCATGTAGGGTGAGGGGGGCACTGAACCCCTTGTCAGGTTTCTAAGCTTAGTTGTGTGTCTTTGGGAAATCACTCCCCAGCCTTTGCCTCAGTTTCTGCTTCTTCCTTTTTATTTGGCCTCTGATCTCCCTGCTTCCCACTAAGCTGGGGCTCTTCTCCCTGGCAGGGAGGGGAATTGGAGTTGGCAGGGGCTGCCCTGTGTCGCCAGCGCAGCACTGGAGTCCAGGTCCCTGGGTTTCAGGGAGGGAAAGGGAGGAAGAGGAGGAAGAAGCTGATGAGGCTGAAAAGCCTTTGCAGAGGGCAGCTGTACCTGGCTGGTGACTCAAGGAAGTCAGGCACAGAGGGAAGGGGGACCAGCTTGGGTCCAAATGCAGAGAGCAGAGAGGAATCCAGCATCGAGGACTGAGTGTTAGGAAATCAATCAGGAGCCAGAAGAGAGCCCACAACAGCCACAGACCCTCCATGCCAGGATTCCCTCTTTGCAAAAGCACAGTCAAAGCCACTGCACACAGTCTTTCAAGCATACTGGGCCATGCAACCACACTGCTGTACACACAGGGATGCTGCAGCATGCAGGCAGCGATGAACAGGTACACACGGGCAGGTCATCATGCCCTGGACCAACACCTGCACAGACACCTCCATGGGCACCTTTCTGCCCAGCACCCTCTCCTCTGTGCTCAGACAAACACCTGTGCAACACTGGATGCTTTCAGCTCTTGCCTTGCCACCAGGGACGGCTTTGAGAGCACAAACCACCTTGGGCACTTCTCCAGGAGAACTGTGTTTTGGGACCTGCGGGCCACACCATCAATGTGTCCCGCACCATCAGAAGCAGGGATTCAGCAAGGCAGCTATTGCCCAAAAAAGTGAATGGCACCATGTCAACTCCAAAGGCAACAACAGACAACGAATCCCAGCCTGTTCACCATACACACAATGTATTTTACAGTTCTCTGGCTCCAGCCTGCCCGAGTCCCCAGGCATTGGCTCAGACCAACACAGGTTGTACAGCATCCAGAAAGCAGCCAAAAAGCAGAGAGCTGCTCACAGCCCTCTGCTTTCTTCCCTGACTGAGAACAGGGCACATGCACCCATAACACGTGACAACCCATGCTGCGCAAGGCTGCTCCTCGTGGAACATGCACTGAGTTGGAGTGTTCTCAGCATGCAGCTGCACACACTATAAGGCTGTGGCAAGGAAAAACATCTAGCATTGGGAACACTCAAAACAAGGCAGCCCAACATGAGCAAGAATACAGCACCAAGGTCTCAGCTCTGGCTCTTAACTTCCCTGTGGTTTCCTGGCATTAACCCATTGAGTGATATCCTGGCCTCCAGAGATGGACAGCAGCATCCATCTCCTCTCCTTACATGTCTGAGCTCAGCCACAGAGGCCATCAGGCTTCCCCTGTAGACGTGACTCTGGTCAGGCCCTGGTTTTTGTGGTCACTCTGTCCTCCACATCTCTTAGCTGGGGCAAACTGCAGCACTGGGGAGCCATTGCTGGTCCCTGCTCCATGAGGTTCTGCGCAGGCACTGTTGGGCTCTGGCTCTTCACATGCCCAGAGCGAGACCAAATTTCCCCATGCTGCTTGGCACAGCAGATTGTCATTACTCACTTGCTTTTGGTAAACGCCCTGCACCCCTCTGCCTCTCCTGCACTACCAGCAGCCAGGCTGCCCAATCTGGTACCCTGTGAGCTAGCAGGGAGAGGGATGAACAGCCCACCGTTAGCCACATCTGCGCTTGGCAGGCTGTGTACAGCTCCCATCAGCACAGAGGAGACCATCCTGGAGAGAAAACAAGCAGCCATCACCCTAGGGATGGTATCTTAAACCATTTTAATAAGGCATTTTGCTCCCCCTCCCCACCATCCCAACTCATGCAAACACTATCTTGTTTAGTTGGCAGCAAATTATAAAGACCCCCAGGGAGCAGAGGAGGGGGAGAAAAGGGACATCTGTTTAGAGTATTTCTACTGCGTGGCTCTCCCAGGCTATTTCTATCTCTTCTTGTCAAAATTTATCAACTGCATGATTGTTTAAACAGCATTAAAGTGCTTGGAGCAAGAGCAACTGGAAATTGTCCTGTAGTTGCCTCTGGTACCGATGCTGACAGCTCAGGAGGGGACTGGGGAAAGAAGGGATCCATCGGGCATGGGAACCCTCTGACTCCTTTCCCGGGGCGGGGAGACACCACCCCGTCCTGCTAATGGGAGGGAAATAATCTTGCTTTATTCCCAGCTCCCTTCCCCGCTTTCCATACCCAAGACTCTCCTCCCTCTCCTCTCCTCCCCACCCTGACCTGCTGTTAGCACACATTTACTCTGCTAAATTATTTACAGCAGACGCACCGGCTCGGGAAATCATAGCTAATGACAATGTCTTTCACACTGAAGTACACTGGATCCCGCCCTGACCCTGCTGAGCTCTCGGCCAGGACCTCACTGCCTGCCTGGGCCCCATCATGGTTCCTAGCCACCGCCAGCAGTTTCGGAGAGGGATGGAGAAGCACTAGTAGCTGGGAAAAGATGAGGATTCGTTGCTGCCTGCCATCTCCTTTCTTTCCAGGTGGGAGGGATGTGGTCACAGAGGATCCCCACTGTGGGGTCTTCCTGTCCCTGGAGAGACTACCTGGCCTGGGTCCCTGCAGACATGGGCACATGTGGCCAGTGACAGGCAAGAGCTATTTCCCGTGTTGGTGACATCGGCAGCGTTTCCTTCTTCCAGCACCATCTGGGAAGCAGACTGTGATTTTCTTTAAGTTACACAGCCATGTGGAGCTGTGGGTGGAGAAGGAAAAGCAGCATCCACATGTAGGGCATTGACTCCTTTGCTCCCTGCCTCATGGATGCAGTGACAGGATGTGGCCACAACCTGGCCAGTCCCTCCCCTCCCAGTGTCCTCGAATCTGGGGACCCACCACCAGTGGGCAGCAGGAAGCTCACGCCAAATATTTTGACAAGGGGCACTTAAGAGCAGCCGAGACAAAACCCTTCCTGGCAGAGAGGCCACCCAGCCCCGGGCATCCCTCATTCCCAGCACTGTGGAGCAGAGGCTGTGGGAAGCAGTTTAGACTGGACTTGGGATTCTTTAATTAGGGGCTGTTTTTGTCATGTTAAGGAGGATAAACAAACCTCAGGAGAATGGGAGGAGGCTGTGCTGCCATCCACCTGGGACACAGGATGCTGGTGCTGCATGCAGCCTTTGGCATTCACGCTAGGAGAGGATGGGGATGGATTCCCAAGAAACTGCCAAGCCCCAAAGCCCTTTTTCCTCTTCTCCAGCCCAGCAGCTGCTGGGAGACAGGGCAGGGGACAAGAGCCAGGTTGCCTCCCGCCCCATCCCATGAGTTCGTCCCCAGACCTGCTGTAGGAGGGGATCCATAGGGAGCCTCTGGGATCATTTCACAAAGCTTGGGACCTCGCTGGGTGCTCACCAAGAGGGTTCTTGCACCTTGAGCACCCTCTCTCTAATGGATGCTCCATCCCTGGCTCTGGCTGGTTACCAGCAACCCCGGAACTCCCCCACCTCCGCTCCGGGAAGTGTGCTGGCAAGGGGTGACCATCTTCTCCGCTTCTTGGTGCCCTCATGCCATGCGATGCTCCTGCCATGACTCAGGTGAAGCTATAAGCTCTCCATAGCACCCAACCTGGCATGAGCTCATTGGTCAGTGGGATCAAGCATGAGGCCATGTCCCTTCAGGTACCAGTGGGGCCCCGCCATGGGACATGGGACTGTGTACACGTTGGCCACCTTCCAGGCATGCTCTTCCTTCTCGCAGGGGCTCCACAGGCCACAGCATCAGCGAGGCCAGGGCAGAGCGGCCAGCGCTGTGGTCTCGTGCTGCGGCACCTAATAAATGCCACGTGCCGCTCCGCTCGCCCCACCGCCGCACGCTTGTTGCCGCCCCTGGCTCCCCCACACAAAGCAAGGGGCCGCAAGGATGGGAGAGGGGATATTTTTATTGTTTCTGACACCGGCTGCCCCAGATTATCATATTTTACATAGTGAGCCAAAGAAGCATCACTCTGCTATGCTGCAGCTGGGCAGGCTGCCCAGCCTAGCAAGGGAAAGGATGGGAGGAACGCAGTGGGGTGCGGGTGTGTGCATGCGTGGGTGCAAGCGTGTGAGTGCATGCACACACAGGCCACAGGGCATGGCTTCATTTAGCCCTTCCCACTGTGGCATGGCCACGTGCATCCCACCGGACGGGGCAGAAAGGTCACCCGCTGCCTGCAAACGTGTTTGTTTTTCTAGTCCAGCTCCTAATTCGATTAGGACTAATTGCATCTGGGAGCATGGTGGGGTTTTTGTTTGATTTTTTTTTTTTTCCCTTCTCCTTAAAAGGCTGGGATGGCAATTTGCATATTGTTACCCAGCATGCCTTTCCAGCTCCCAGCCAGGCCAAGACCCAAAAACTGGGCACAGGCAGCAAAATTCATCCATTGAATTTTCCCAGCCATGAACAAATAGCTTGGCATGGAAAGGCGGTGATTGGAGAGCCTGCATGCCTCGTGAAATAAAACCAAATTTTGATGAACAAAGCACTCCTGCAGTCTGGTTGACCTCGTCCATACCTGTCTCTTTCTGTGGTCTTGTGAACCGGGAGGGTGATGCTTGGCTGTGAAGTCTCCCACAGCGATTGCAACTACCCATCCCCCAGTGTCGCAGGCATGTGGGGAAAAATCAACCACATCCATAGCAACAAAACCAACAGCTTTGGGGTGCATCTCCCGATGTTGGAATATCAGCAGCCACATGCTTAAATTTATTAGCTTCATCCCTGCCATAGATTTGGTCCAGGTTAATGTAGTCCTGCCCCAAGCACTGCTTGGGCACAGCCTTGGGGCTGACCTTGCACAGGGCCATGCCCAAGGGGCAGAAGCACATTTGGAGGGTGAGAGGGATGAATCGCAGGGGCAGGCGCTGCTCTCTGCCAGCTGGCCCTGGTGCCGGGGAACGGTCGCAGTCATGTTTAACTTGCTGCTCTCGAAATAGCCTCAGTTTACATGGCTGTGGGAAGGGATTGGATAAGTTCATAGGAGAAAAATCCATCAAAAGGGCTTTTAAAAAAAAAACAAGCCCTGCGTCACAGATCACTGGACACAAGCAGGGAAATATCTGCACGCACTGACCCTGAGCCCATGCTTCTCCATCAGCATCCACGCCAGCCACAGGAGAACTGGCCTGACTGGCAGCACCCTGCCCTGAGGCAGAGGCATCCTTGCTGCTGTCTGCTGGAGCCTGCCAAACCTCTATTTTCCCAAGACAGCATGTTGCCAGTGCCCTCCTGCAGTTTTTCCCACCAAAACAACCAGTGGAAGCAGGTGGGCAGACATCGGTCCCCAGCACCGCCTTCCTCCACTGTTTAGCCAGTGCCCATCATGAGATGCTCACACCTGCCCTGGTGCTGCATCCCTCTCCCGGGGAGCTGGAGGTAGAGGTCTCATTGAGAGGTTACCACCTTCTTCATTTCTTCTTTATTTTTGATGGGTGAAAAAGAAAAAAAAATTATAAAAACAACAACAAAAAAAGATGCAAACTGCAGTCCAACCCTCCAGTTGCAGCTGGAGCCCAGCTGGGAGGAAAGGGACTTCTAAGACAGAGAAAAGGGAGGCTCTGACTATTTATTAGTGGCCAATGTTTGATCGCTTGCTAATCAGGCCAGAGAACACACTCGGGCTCTCCCTGCTCACATGTGGTTCCTGTTGCTGTGCCCCTTCCCCCCTCCCTCTCTCTGGTTTTGCTTTGTTTGTGTTTCTGTTAATTTGGTTGTTTTTCCATGTCGTTTTCCGTCAAACCGCATGTTTTTTCCCCTTTCTCTTGCCAGCCGCTGCAGTGACAGACATGGAGGAAGGAGGCCAGCCTGGAGCCACTTGCCCATTGCCAGTCCCTTTCCCACCATCGCCTGGGAGGCAGCAATGCCCATGGGGCAGGACTGGGGCTGGCACTGGGGTTTTAGAGCCCCTGTGCCACCACGGCAATGTGGTGGGCAACTCTAGTGCCCGCATCCTGACTTGTGTCCCTGCTGCTGGAGGGGATTTTGCTGTATTTTCTCTCCCATGCAGACACCATCCCTGCCTGCACCCCAGCCCACCAGGCAGCAGCCTCATTAGGCAGTGGGCAGAGTGACGGGGGACAGCAGCACAGCTGGCAGCACTTGGGCATCCCCAAAGCTGGGCAGAGGGGTGAAAGCAGAGGTGCAAACGGGAAGAATCACTAGGTCAGGATGGAGATAAGCAGGTTAGAAAGGGACAGAGGGATGGGAGTGCAAGGACAGACACCCGCCCTGGCTGCCTCCCTCCCTCCCCTCTTTGCACACAAGCCTCCCCGCTCCCATGTGCGCTCTCTGGCTTCTGGCAGCCTTTCTGCCGCGCGTTTCCACTCCTCTCTGGCCCATTAGCAGTATTTTTATAACATTCTGTAATGCACGGAGCCGTGTGCCAAACCTCAAGAGCACATTATTTCCCAACGTCTTTGTTATATTCATCCCTGGGTCCTCCAGCCGCGTGTTTCCAAATGCAGAGCTGTGGCTCACGGGGGCAGCCGGGAGCCTGGCGCCATGCTCCTGGTACCCGGAGCCTTTCCCTCCCTCCTGCCTGCTCTTAGTGCTCAGGCCCAGGCTCAGGCCAGGGATACCTGGTGTGCAAAAAGCCCCTGCCCCACCACTTGCTGCTTCCGACCACACTCGGGCATCTGCCACTCTCCAGGCTGCAGGGCAGGTGATCTATTGAAGATAAACACAGATCATCCTGTTTCTTCATCTCATGCTCAGCTGCCTGAAAAAAGGAGGCAGAGCAACATGTCGCTGCTCAAAGTCTCCTGGAAGAGGCTGCCCTGGAGAAGTACCACCTTCCCCCGGGCTGGTTTGTGCTTGGGATGATTCATGCCCTGGAGGTGGGTGATCTGGGACTCTTAGGGATAAGCAAGTCTGTGGGCCCTTCCTCCTCTCTGAGGTGGGCTCTCCATCTGTTGCTCACCCCATCCCTGGATGCACATTGTCCCCACTGCATGTGTGCTGGCGTACCCATCTCTGCAGGAGACGAGGTAGTCTGGCTACTCCCAGCCTCTGTGGGGTGCTGCTAGGCTCCCAGCCACATCCCCCATAATGTGGACCTGGGTGTCAAACCCCACCCCAAGGACCAGCTGAGCTACCCATGTCCTCCCACCCACCTGCTGAAGCACACCAATGAGACACCTTCACACACTTTGCGCCTTTTGCACCATGACATATCATGCTGGCCCCTCCAGAGTGAAATTCCCAGCCCAGAAATCCCCAGGTCACCCCACAGTCACTGGCACATCCCACCAGAGCTCCCTGGTCCTTGTGGGACAGAGCCATTATGGTAAACACCACTGAGTGGTCCAAGGGCTGATGCCGAAGCTCCTCCGTCCCTCCCAGCAGCTCCCCTTTCAGCACAATCTGATCCCCTTTAGCCATTTCCTAAGACATGTTCCAACTCTCATACTAATCCACATTTTCTCTGGTTTAACTCATAATTTCCCATGTGGCATCATAGCAAATACTTCACTGAAGTCGAGACAGATTACACCGACCACATTTCTGGGTTTAGGAAATCAGTTCCCTTATCAAAGAGAGCTATCAGGTTAATCTGGTATGATAGATCCCTGGCAAGTCCCCCTTGTATTTTTCTCCCATTTTCCATTTGTCTCCACGTCTTTAATTACTCCCTCTTCCAAGTGTGCCCCGTGGTCCCATTGTGCTGTGGGGTCAGACTGCCTGATCAGGATTTTTCTTTCTCTCAAGCACAGGAGACACATCCACTCTCCCCACTGCCCTGGGTACAGTCACTGACCTCGCAGCTGCTAATGAGCCTTACTAACAAGTAGGAGATGAGGAGATGTTCTCACCTGGGGATGAGGTGCTCCCCAAGCCTTCAATGCATCATTTTCTTTGAAGGTGCCTCCACGGCAGAGGACCATCTCCAGGTTTTATCCTTCCTCCTCTCCCCCAGCCTGTGCTGCCCCTGGCTCTCAGCATTGCTGCTCAGAGTTCATTTGGTATCGGGCTCTGCTGAGCTTACCTTTAATCTCCTCTGAAACCTAGCTGCAGAGCCAGCTCTGCTCTTCTCTCCTTGTTTGCTCCGTATTTATATGGCTAACCCCCCTTTTCATTTCCTCTGCAAGGTCTCACTCAGCTTGACTCCTGGCAGGTCTCCCTTTATCCCTGTGCTCGCTGACCACCATGACGGAGCCTGCTTTCCTAATTGACACTCTTTCTTGGTCCTCGCCACTTCTCTGCTCCTGCCCCACATCCTTCCTGCAGTGTTGATGGCCCAGGAGTACCCACCCCTGCCTCGCCTGGGGGGCATGCTCCAGGTACTGTCATTTATTTAATGAGATCCCCAACACCTCCACATGCAGCTCCCAGCCCCTCACTCCTGCTGCTGTCATCTTTCTTTTTGCCCCAGTAAGAGAGGAAAATGCAGGCACAGGCCTGTTTTCATTTAACTTCCCATGCAATTGAAACGAAACGAATCCAAGATCCCTCAAACCCTAGGGTTGGGCTCCCAGTGCATTCAGCTGCAGCAGGGATGCTACCACGGGGCCACAGTGCAAACCTCCTGCAAGCTGCCCATCTCCATCAACGTGCCCATGCCCATCTCCATCCCTATCCCCATCCCCTCCTGGGATGCTCCCAAACCTGCTCCTCTGCAGCAGCCTGCGCACCTCCAGGGAATCAATACGCCCCACAGAGGCAGGAAAGTTGGGGGAGGTGCAGGCAGGGGCTGTAGGTGGCAGCGCTGGGAAAAGAAACCTCGTGGAGAACATTAAATTAAAATCCAGGCAATTAAATTAATTACCACTAAAAGTGTCTCACCTGATTAGTTCCTTGCATACTTAATTGTGTTAACAACACTGGGCATTCACTTTTTTATTTGTCACCTTCTCTCCTGGGGCTGGTGGCCCCCGCAGTGTCCAACCAGGCTCCTCAGCTGCGCAGTGTTCAGGGGGACTGTGGGCCTCCAGCAAATAGGAACACACGGTAATAGGAAACAGCAGGATTTGGGCTCTAACGCTGAGTAATTCCCACGGGTCCCTGAGCGGATTGACAGGGATTACTATTAGTGAGGTGCTTAGCAGATGGAAGAGCCATTGCAAAGTCAGGACGATGCCACAGCTGCAGAGGAGGCAGTTGGAGGCTGCAGTCCCCTCCCTGGTCCCTTTTTTTTCCTCCAGACCTAGGCTGCAGGCCCCCATGCACTGGCACAGCCTGGGACCTGTTCCCAGATGGGATCTGCCCAAGCAAAGGAGCTGCACAGCCTTCTCCTGCTGCTGCTGGCACTACACCCAGCTCCTGCCTTCCCTGTCTCCAAACTACACATGAGCACCTCCTCACCCCAACAGCGTGGTTGAGAGGCCCCTGACTCATCTGCCACTGTCTTTCTGTCTGCCATGCTCCCAGCCTTGACACCTACTCGCTGCCATACCCCCTGCCCTATGCCGACTGCTCCCCCCTTGCCTGCTTCTCACATTACCTTTCAGCTTCTTCCAGCACCCCTTCCCCTTGGCCCACATGCCAGGATCCCTCCCAGCGGACACGAAACCATGAGTTGGACACTATGCAGCATCCCTGAAACTTGGATTTCTTCAGTTGACCCACAGGTGCAGTGAGCCCGTCCTGCCTGATTTGCAGGGCTTATGCAGGCCACGGCAGGTCCTCCTGCAACCCTCTGCCCCTGCACCACGGTCTAGGATGCAAACATCACCCTGGCTCTGATGCAAGGTGCAGAAAGTGAGACAAGGAGCAGAGAAAGGCTCTGCCGTGTCCTCCAAACCTGGGAATGTATGGCTACCTACAAGACACATCCCCAGCTGGTGGGGGTCCCAGCTGGTGCCTCGCAGCATCCTCCACAGTAGTTACCATCCTACAGCCAGCTATGCCAGCTGGTGCTCCCAGACACCCACTGCTGCCGGTTGCAGATGCCATACTGCAAAACACACAGTTGCCATCAGCTGTACAAACACAGCAGCCCACCGTACACACAGCTGCTATCAGCTTTCATCATCATATGAAATATAGCACAACTCTTATCTCCCACACTGAGACCTGTGAATCAGTGCATCTCATGCTGAAGATATGCAAAATGCTGGGAAATGTGCAGCTGTCCTCCAACATGTCTGTGCATGGAGGCTCCTGCAAACAAACAGCAACTGCCACCACCTCTTGCTGCTCCTCTGAAACAACCGTGTTGCAGGAACCCCGGTCAGGACTTCTCCTTTCCAGCTGCAATCCCCTCTGACAGCTCAGCCCCAACTCTTTCCACCTGCAGAGATGGTGGTCATGGCACTGGGCTGGATGCAGAAGCAACATCCCTTTTCAAATTGTTCCTGGGGCACCATTTAGTCTACTGGCTTTGATGCAAAGTTTGGGACAGGAAGGGCTGATTCCAGCATCCTGCTCCTGGGATGAGTATGCCAGAAGGAGCTCATACGGCAGGGTGCAGCAGGCAACTGTATGTATGGAAAGTACAGGGGTTGGCATGGCAGGAGGGGGTTGTGAGGGGTCAATATGGGACCAGAGAGTGTGGCTCTGTCTCCCTCAATGTCACATGCTGGGGTACTCACTTCCCACCCTCAGGTAGGTCTGGTATTTCAGGTGCCAGGAGGAGCCCTCATAGCAGGAGTACTGGCCACTCTGTGTCAGGTCAACATTCTTCAGGATCAGGTAGGACCCGTTCAGGTGGGACTCATCGATGTCGGTGCCATTGGCTGTCCAGGTCACAGCTGCATCCCAGTCCATGGAGCCACACTTCATGGTCACATCTGCGCCTACTCGTTCATACTGGATGTGGCTGTCTGTGGGGAGGAAGAGGAGAAAAACAGGTGAGCTCAGAGCCCTGTGGGAATGGCTGCCGTGGCAATAGGATCTTACCATCATGTGTAGGAAGCGGGAGGACTGGGGCATGGACTGACACTGTGTTGGTGGCCGAGTTCTCCTCCTGGCCCCGGTAATGATTTATTTTAACCTTAGACTAGAGAGGATCAGCCGGCAAAGACCAGGGGATCCAGGACTCATGGACCACTTCCATCTCACAGGATGCTTTCCTCTGACCTTTAACTTGGAGGAGACGTGTCAGGGCTGCATGTATAGCTCACCAGCCAAATGCCCCACAGCACAGCCAGACACTCACACCAGCAAGTCATTGCCACTCCTGTATCTATGTGACTTGTTGTAGGATGCAAATCAAATGCGTTCATGAGAAACTCCCAGCAGAGAGATGACAGAGCCCCAGGACTTGTCACCAGCAAACCTGAGTTATTTACCAGCAGAGGTGGAAAGCAGGCCCCTGCCCTTGCAATTCCCTGCCCAGGAAATCAGGTGGGAGGATTGCAACGTATCCATGCTGGGATTTGGAAAGGGGCAGCTCCTCAGTGCATGCTATGCTGTTTGTCTCCCTGCCTGGCTTTTCTGTCTCTCTACAATAACATGATGCCTTGCTGAGCTGCTTGATTTAGCAACTTCCGAGTGGGGCAATACAGCTCATTGGGCACCAGCTGCCTAATTGAATTTTCTCAGGTTTCTGGACAGGAGCTCGAGCTGACATTCATTAATGATCCTTAGCAACTGAATCTTTCCTATGCTGCTACACTGGCTGTGCTAAGCTGTGGGTGGCAAGGATAAAACCGTGTGTGTGTGCATGACACAGGGTGAAGCAGGATAGGTGGATGAGCAGGTGATGAGGTTCCTTCAAGGCTTCATCAAGCCTTTGCACACAGGCAAGGGTGGTTCAGTTCTTGAAATACTCCTGGGTTTCAAGAACACATTTGACAAGGTGCCTCCCAAGGAAACCAAGCAGCCCTGACACATGAGGAAAGTCCTTGCAAGGATTTATAGCAGCTAAAGGTCAGGAGACCAAAGGCGAGAACAAGTGGTCAGATGTGGCAGTAGAAGACATCACCGGTGAAGTTCGACAGAGATCAGAGAGGGATCTGAGCTGCCCAACACCCTCATAACTCATGGGGAAAAGGGGATCGAGGTAGTGAGAGGAGACAAGAGTACTGCTGAGGCTGTCAGGGCAGCCAAGTTACAGCTGGGTGCAAAAGCGCTGCAGAAGGACCTCATGGTACAGACCCCTCAGGCCATAACAGTGTGTCGATAAGCACCCAGGGATGCACACAGGGAAGGTGAAGACTTGCTTCTCCTACCACTCAAGGCTCCAAATTAGCTGCAGCTTCCATGGAAACATATCTTGGAGTCATCACGCTCACTTCCCTGAAAACATCAGCTCAGTGGTGACCGAAAAGGCAAACCCAATGCTAGGAATTATTCAGAAAAGGATTGAGAACAACACAGAAAGCTCTGTACCCTAAAAGCCACGCACAAATTTGTCCCTGTGCCCTTAGGAGTACAATTCAACTAAAAACAGAGCAGAGAAAGGAAACAGGAATAGCAAAGACTGGAAAGAGCCCTCACATAAGGATGGCTTAGCAGACTTGATCCCTTCATCCATAAAAGGAGACAACTGAGTGGAGACATGATAGACACCTAAGCAATGATGAGTGACATGGAAAGGACGAATAGAGAAAGACCACTTGCTCTTTCCCCTAATAAATTAATTGGCAGCAAATGAAAACAAGCAAAAGAAAGTGCTTTTTTGCACAAAGTGTGATTAAATTACAGAAACCCATGTCTATCAGATGCTGTGGCTGTCAACATTTGGGGAAAAACAATGATTAAATGAATCCGTAACAGAAGACACCACCCAGGGCGGTAAAACACTGAGCTGCCCAGTGAGCCTGGGGAGGCTGCAGGCAGCTGATGGTGGGGAGGGATGGGAGAAGCACCTCCTGTGCTTGTTCTGCTTCTTTCTCCATCTCTAGACATCAGCTCCTGGGTCCTCTTGATAGGTGGGACCACATGGGCATGATCCAGCCATTCCTTGTGTGAAAGCCCACAGTGTGAGCCTATCTGCGAAGGACAGAGTCCCAGGGCGAAGCTGGCCCTGGAGAAGTCCCTGGCAGGTCTGAGTCCTCCTGCAGACAGTCTGTCAGGACACCTACTTCTGATAGAGAAACAGCACCCTTGGGGATGCTGTCCCTGCCAGGAAATTGGGTGCTAGGAACAGATGGGGAAAAATTGGGTTGTAGCAAGATGCTGGTGAGATGCCTCAGGATCATCACAGACACTAGCCAAGGGTGGGGACCTTTGAGAAACTGCATTGATCAGACAAGCGTGTTTCAAGTGTCTTAAAAAACCTTAGAGCATATATTGACAGGCAGAAAGAGGGGAGAACATCAAAACTGAGGCATCTGTGTGGGGAGGGGTAGCTTGAATGGGCCCAGATAAACAGGCAGACAGGCAGAAGTATGGATGAAGATGGATGAGTGAACGGGTGAATGAATGTATGTGATCGCAGACAGACAGACAGACAGACAGCTGGATGGGCACAGATGGGTTGAAGGGAAGTGTGTGAAGATGAAAGGATGGATGGCTACGCAAGTCGATGGATCGATGGATGGATGGGTGGGTGGGTGGATGGGCATATATGGGGATGCAGAGATGTGCAAGAGGATGGAGGGATAAGTGTATAAGCAGCTGGCTGGCTGGCTGCGTATGTGGGTGGAGGGATGGGTGGACAGATGGGTGCGTGGGTAGAAGGAGGGAGGAATGGAAGGACCAATGAATGGCAGTGGTGTTGGGTGGATGGTTGGCTGTTCAAATGGCTGTGGAGGTGGATGGATGGATAGATGGACGGATGGATGGATGGATGGACAGATGACTAGGCACATGGGTGGAAAGATAGATACAGATAACAGAGTTAAAGTAAGAGTCCCAGCACCTTACTCAAGTTCTCTAATTTCTTCTATTGCATAAGGTAACAATATTTTCTCTTCCCCTTTCCTGCTGGTTCACAAAAGGCCATTGACTCTCCTGGCCTTACACTTGGGGATCTACTCAGTAGAGACACTGGAGACACTGCACCACCCACCAGCCTTGTGTGGAGAAAGTGGACCAGTGCAGCAGTGCACTGACAGACCTGCCTGCCTTGCCTGGCTCCTGCCTGCCCAGTGCTCAGCCCCAGGGAAGGTTTGACAGTGGGGGAAAGCCCTGGGATGCCCAGCTCTGCTTCGCAGGACTGTGGCTGAGAGCTTGTCTGTAGCTGGTGGCAGCAAGACTAAGCTGGGAAGGGGGAAAAGGAGCCTTGAATTATTTCCTATTTGTCCTTAAACACAGTACAAACATGTTGGCACTCATCCAGAAGGGCTGAGGGAACCATTCCTGGAAGACAGGTCTTTGAAAGCAATGCTCCTTTCCAATGCAATGATTTAAGGCCCCTGACGAAGAAGAAACCCAAAGCACAGCTTCGGAGGAGGCATTTCTCCCAGCCAGTTTTGCTGAGGCTCTTACTGGAGCTAAGCCAGGCCCTTAAGTCCCTCCTGCCCCATGCCAGGCATAGGAGTCCCACCCAACCACACAGCAGTGTGAACGCATCGCAGCCCCTTTGGGAAGGGGCACCATGGGGACAGCCCGTACTCCTGCAATGCTGGAGCAGCCCTGTCTCATGCTGCAGACACCAGTTCTGCTTTAGGATGGGGATGGGCAAGGGTGACCAGAGCGTTTACTGTGAGCCTCCACTTCCTGCAGGCTGTGTATGGGCAGGACCCCCCCTCCCAGCCCACCCAGAGCCTCACAGCTCCCTCAAGCAG
This sequence comes from Pandion haliaetus, assembly GCA_013401275.1. Taxonomy (NCBI): domain Eukaryota; kingdom Metazoa; phylum Chordata; class Aves; order Accipitriformes; family Pandionidae; genus Pandion; species Pandion haliaetus. The sequence continues at coordinate 709,654 of VYZV01017332.1, read as the reverse complement.
GGAGGGGAATAAGGTTTGTCCACCCTCCTGGTCATCATGTCACTGGTAACACATGGGATTGAAGACCAAGATAGTGCCTGTTCTGAAGGGCCAGTCCTGCTGGATGGATGGATGTCGACTGGTGGCATGGGCAGAACAAGGGCCAACAGCTATGGGCTGCAGCTCAGGAGGTTTGAGCTGGACATGGAGGAAAATTTATTCTCCAGGAGGGTGGTGCAGTGCTGGGACAGGTACCCACAGAGAGGGGGGATCTCCAACCTTGGAGATTGTCAGGGCTTTGTTGACAAAGCCATGGCTGATCTGGTCTACTGTTGAGGATAGTCCTTTTCTGAGTGGGACACTGGACGAGACACCTCCAAAGATCCCTTCCCACCAAAACTGCTGTAATTGTTGGCTAGAAGCGATACATAGAGATGCTGCCCTACCCCTACACCACCCTGCTTCTCCAAAGTATGCTGCTTTTTGGGTTGGGTGACAGCAAAAGGGTGAAGCGCACATGATGGCGAGGTTGTGATGCTGCACTCCAACCAGCAACATACCTCTGAGCATTCAGCCCCACCAAAGGCCACATCCTCTGCAGCAGCACAGCATGCCAGCCAGGCACAGCGTGGCTTATGATATAAAGTCCCAGAGATGGAGAGGAGCTGTGGTGATGCATAACGAGGGCAGAAACTTGTACCCATAGCCCTGCAAAGATCCAGTGGAGGGAAGATGGGAGCCACCAACGGGACAGGCACACACAGCTCCCAGTGGTGGCCCTGGGGAAGCTTGGTGAAATAAGCTGTGACCTGCTTTGCTGTCCTCCTAGCGACGACGAGTGACAACTTGATGGTATGTATGATCTGTGCAACTGCAACACAACAGGGACCAACGGGACAGTGGTCCAGCAGAGAGACATGGAGCAAAGATGAGACAAAGCAGCTGACAGGTGGGGCCTGGGGGAACACGTTTGATCCTTCCCAAACCCATCCTGCTCAGCTGGAACTCCTCAATAGAAACATCACCCTCGTTTTCCTTCTTATTGAATCTAGACCTGCATCGAGACTGCAAGGGCAGCAACACAGGGAAATCCTGCAAACTTGAGGACTGCCCTGGCATGCACCGTGCTGGGAAGGAGCAAAACTCCTCTTGGGACCCTCCATCTCCACTGGCTGCTCTCCCTCTGTTCCTGCCAAGGCTCCCACCCTGCCAGCATGGGCAGCTGCCAGGGCAAGCATGCCGCTGAGCACTGCCCTGTGCAGCACGCACAGAGCCATGCCACAGATGTGGCCCTGGGTGTCTGTGCCCAGTTGCCTGAGGGGTCTTCTGAACAGTGAGCAGAGGAAGTGGAGAAGATGGTTTGCATTCCCGACGCCCATGCTCACTGCAGCTTCTCAATGGGGCTCTTTGTGCCAGGGCCCATTGCAAGCCAACCTCCAGCACGCACACGCAGGGGCCAAAACCACCCTCGCTATCACAGCAATTTGCAGGCAGACTGGGCCAACTGTTCCCTCCAGAGCCCTCTGCCTAAATGCACTGTGGGGTTGTGGCTGGTGTAAGCAGAGAGTGTGCAAAAGGAAGGCACTGCAGCATTTTTGGGGACAGACACAAGCGCTCTTCTCTGCAGGATGAACAGCCTCTGGCTCTGCCCCTCTTTTGCAGATGGGGAAACTGAGGCAGCAAGAAAGGCCATGTCCCCGCTTTCCCCAACAGGATGTGGAACAGTTCTGCAGCAGGACAGAGAATTACGTACATGCCTTTGGACAGAGAGGGCTTCACGTCACCCTGTTAGCCTTTGTACTCCCCTCCCACAGCTAAGCAACTACCCAAAAATAATTATCTCAGCGGCTAATTAGTTCTCTGTGTATGTATTCATAAATTGTACGTTTAATATTTACAGTGCCAGGGCTATGCCAAGAGCTTTCCAAGCAGATCAACCAGCAAGGTCTCACACCCTGCAACTTCCTGTGGTAAATAAGATGAATAAGCCTGAAGAAGACAAATGAGGAGCCCCAAAAGGTTGAGAGGGCAAGGGGAAAGAGAGGTAGCCTGACCATCTGCCCTCTGGAGGGTGGACGTTACTGGCCTTGTCCACTTATTGGACAGAGCAGTGGCACAACCCTGTGGCTTCTCTCTTGCTCCAGCACCCCTACTTGCCGGCCTGAGCAGCACTGACCATGTCCAAGGGATGCTGGTGGCTCTGCTCCCACCTGCAGCTTTACAGCCCTGAGGTCTGCCCTTCTTGAGATGAAATAGCCTCTGGCACCAGAGGAGGTTTCCTAACACCAGCTTCCCGAAGCACACCCCAACCTTGATCTCCTCACATCTATTCCCTCTGGTGCCACTTGGTCTTTGCACAGCTTTTGATGCCAGCAGACACTTTCCCTTCAAGGAGAAGGAATTTCGTGCTTAAGGAGGCAGTTCTTCCATGAGTGATTTAAAACTAGATACATCTTTGTAAGGAAACAGGCGTAATTAAGTGTCATTGATGTAGCCAAAGATATGGACTGTTCAAGTTAATTTTGTCCATTAATGAAGAATTGCAGCAAGCAGAGCCTGTGTTTGTTTGCTTTACTTTGGTAAATCTCTGGAGTCAGCAGCTTTGCTCTCTTGACAAGAAAAAATAATTAGCAAGAAACTTTAATTAAGAGATAACAGATGGGTGCTAAAGGACTTGTACTCAATCACTCCATGATAGCCTGGAAGCAGACCTCAGTTTACTTCAGGGGTGTTGTAAAGGAGGCACTTTCCCTCTCCGATGTGCTCAGCTCAGAGCAAGCTCCAGGGCAGGAAAGTCTCTTCTCTCAGCCTGGATGTGACCACAAAACATCCTCCTGTGAGGGCTGACAAAGCCCTGCTGCCCCCAGAGAAGCTCTCCTCCAGCTTTGCAGAAGCTTTACCTCCCACCTCTGCTCTGCAGCTGAGCCCACCTCCCTCTGCAGCTACACCCCAAACTGAGCTAGGGACATCCATCACGGGGTGAAAAGGGCCTTCGTGGCCCTTCTAGCTGCTCAGCTGCAAAAGGCTGATGCTTCTTCCATGAAGCTTAATGAAATATTTACTTGGACTTTCTGAGAATGAAGGGACACTTTTGCAATCAAATATGCCATTGTCACAAATGATAATCCATGCCACAGGCTCCCTCTTGGACCTGATGGTCCAGCAGTGCGGGGGTGCGATGCCTGCTCTGCTACCAGCTTGGCATGCCTTCCCTGGGACCAAGCTCCAGGTGGCACAGTCGGGATGGCAGCACAGTCAGGATGGTGGCACTTGCATGGCTTATGCACGGGGGACAACAAGGCTATGCAGTGGCAGGGCATAAGCACCCTCCTGGGGAGAAAACACAGTGCTAAACCCAGTGGGAAACCGCAGAACAGAGACCCACTGCTGGAAGCAGAAGCAACACAAACTCGCAGCGGAAGCGAGAGCCAAGTCCTTGCTGCAGCACTGGCTCAGCCCCAAGGGATGCGGCAGCTCCCTGTGCCTTGTGGGCTGCAGCCCCACGCTGAGCCCTGGCTGGGAGACACAGTAGCAGGATGGGGGAAGCTGCCTTAGCAGACAAGTAACTAAATTCAGTGTCATTTTTCTGCTTGTATCACATCATTAGACTGACTGAACCAACAGCTTTGGCCCCGCCTAAGTGGGATCTCACTAGGGCAGAGCATGCCCTCCCTGTGCCAGGACAGGACTGCTATGTCCGTGTCTTGTACTGGTCTTGGTGAATTTTTGGCAGCCCTATGTTGGGATGGAACCTCTCTCACAGCTGTTTAGACCTGCCAAACCACATCAGCCTCGAGGATCATGCTGGCAGTCCTCCTCACTGCACTCCAGAAGGGCTCCATGTAAAAGACAGCCTTGTTTCTCCACATGCCATCACACTCAGCTCTTCTTGGGAGTAGCAGGGGCTCTACAGCAGTGTGCTGCCACAACATCAACTTGTCCATAGCCCCAGGGGACAAGGAGACCTGGGAACAGCAAATGAAGTCCACCCTGCCTCAGTAACAGAGTCTCTCCGGCCCTGCATGGGTAGAAGACGCCAAAGAATCTGCCCTTTCCCATGGCTTCAGGGTAGGACTGAGCTCTGCCAGAGGGTGCTAATGCTGGTGTGTACTCATCTGCAATGGTTGCACACCCCTAGCACCAATGGTCTTGGGTTGCCACAGGCAGGTTCAGAAGAAGATGCACCTCTGCTGCTAATTCTGCTTTTCTGTCTCAGCAAGCACTGCAGCAGAGAGGCCTGGATGCTGTTGGGCTGGTGATCTCCACTTTTCTTTTCCCCAGGAGTCTTTGCTCTTGCATCCTAGGAGGGGACCTGAGCTCATGTGTTGATCTGTTTTCCAGCAGGAGGTCTTGGTAAGACCTTCACTTGGATGTCCTAGTTCTTCTGGTCCAAAAATGCCTGTGTGCTGGGACCCCAAAGTGCTCTCCTTGCTGGGACAGGCTGAGCTATGGCACCATTTTCATCCTAAGGCAAAGGGAAGGCTGGATGGGACCTGGCTTCCTTGCAAAGTCAACTTGAGATGACTCGTCCTGAGGAAGAGCAGCTTCCTGGTGAAGCAGCAACTCCTCTGATCCCCTGCATCTACATCACGGCTGCCCCAGCATGTGAGATGGTATGGTATGGAGAGGAAGGTGTTGGAGGACCAGAGGGAGATGAATGGCACTAGTAAGAACCAGCACACAGCAGAAAAATTCCACCAATATCCTCCAAGCTGGGCTCACTTGAGCCTTCGCCCTTTGCTGCCAGGTGACTGGTGTTAGCACTGCAGATGAATTAAAGGCTTGTTTTCTGGTCCTGCTTTTTCATGCAGACAGGACAAATAACTCTAGGCCACAAAAGAGTGCTTAGATCAGGCTTTTCAATGCTGTTTAAGGGGAAATCAATATGATTCGGAATTAGGTGCCCAAATCACAGCTGTAAACACAAGAAAAGCTCATTGTCATCCAGCAACAGTGCAAAGATGACTGTATTTACTGAGCTTTGGGGAGAGGGGGCAGAGCCAGATAGAGACATCAGGGCACCTCACACCCTGCTGACTGCAACCTGCCTTCTAAGCCTGGTGCACAGCGTACAATTCCCCAACACTGTTTGCCAATGCCCACACACCTGCCCTCAAATAACAGCCTTCCTCCATGTGAATACAGGGGGGCGACTGCTATTTGTTCACATAACAAACCGTCTCCCGCTTCATCCCACTCAGGGCTGTGGGTTAGCATCAGGCATTGTGCACTATTTTTTTTATTAGCACAGAATTATGGAAGAGGGAGGCGTAAAAGACCTGTTGGGTCCCACTCAGTCCATCCTCCTTCTGCCAAGACAGTATTGGTCCCTGCAGCATATTTACTATTTCTCTGGTCTAATTTTACATACTGTACAATCTGTGCAGTGCCAAGTTACGATCCCTGTGTGAGAAGCAGAGCTCTCAATTTCCAGGCTCTTGGTGTGTAAAATCACAACCGCGATGTTAAATTAACTTCTTTTTTTCCTTGCATTTAATCATTTAATAGCTCTAAAATTCAGCCCCTCAGGCTCTTTCTGTCTGTTGGCTTGGGTTTTGCCTGCTGTAGGCCAGTGGCTTGTCACTTACAGATGTAACGCTCACACCCCTGGGTGGATCAGCAGCAGCTGGGCTTGAAGCTGGGACCACTGCAACTTGACACGTCAACTTCTGTGGCCTGAGGATAGAAAAACTCTGCTTTCTTAACCACAGGTACTGGAGGTTCATGCTCCTCCTTACAGCCCAGCCCCAGCAAGGAGGAGCTGCAGGACACACTGCACACAGGGCCAGGACTCAAAAGTTAACACTTAGGCTAGATTTAGCTATCAAAGCAGGGGTACAACCTGCAGCACTGAGACACAGGGGGACAGGGCAGCACTGACCTATTCCCAGTGATGTCCTGTGCGCAGGAACTCCCAACAGAAACACCAATACTTTTTCCCTCCATCCACTGCAGGTTACACCCCAGGACTTTTTTCTTCCCAAGAGAGGGATTTCTTCTCCCTGTACCAACACCAAGGCTTATCTTTGTGCGTGTAGCTACAGGATAGCAGAAGAACTGAGCTGCTGCCAGCACAGCACAGTGAACTGAGGGAAGGAAGAATAAATGCTGAAAAAATTGGGAAGCATTTTCCTAAGTATTTCTCTTTTTTTTTTTTTGACTCAGTCACCACCACTCACTTCTCCAAGTAACACTTGCACTTCTGGAGCCCTGTGATGATTTCAAAGCAATATAAATAATAAGGCAAACATCTACTCTGCCCATCAGGGGCTGTATTAACAATTAAACCAAGGCCTCGGAATTTGCCTTGGTAATAATGAGATATTACACTTACATTTCATGCCTTTCACTCTGAAGGATCCTCAAGCAAAGACATGGCTGGAAGCAATCACCGGCACATGCTAAGCTGTGATGTGGCACCTCTGCAGAGCCACAGCCCGACAGTCACACAGAGCATCTGCTGGATGCAAGCACCTCTGGGGTGAAAGATGGCAACATATCAGACTCATGGCACACTGGAAAGAGCATTATTTCCACCAGAGACATTAAGATAAACCCCTGAGTGTAGCTAAAGGAGCACTGCAGACCATGACAGGACCCCAGGACAGAGCTCCTGGATCCTGAGCAGAGCTTGGAAGCAGCCTCCAGCTGGGGGCTGAATGAGGTTGGGTCTCTGGTTATGGGCTGGAAGGTGTATCTGAGCCATGGATGACTTGACTGCAGGACTGTGATCCCCAAATGGTTTCTGAGCTCCTCATGGGGCTCAGCAGTATTTGAGAACCCCATAAATCCACAGGCTGCCTGAGTATTTGCAATCTACTCTAGAGTCAGAGAGCTATCGAGGGTGGCACAACCTTTTGTATCTGTCTCCGGGCAGGTAGGAGAGACAGGGTCTTCTGTACACTATGTATGTGGATGATCCCTGCAGCAAGATTTATGTCTATGAGACAGTAGGAGACTGAAAGCACACAATGCTTTGAGGCAAACAGACAGAGGCTTTACATGTCTTCTTGTGCAGATGCACACATATCCCTGCAAAGCATAATGCAGAAGCTCACAACAGATCATACCACCTCTGAAAAGAAAACCTTAAGATGAGGATGGTAAGCTGGGAGCTTTCAGCTGGGTTTCTCATTCCTGGCAGCAGCACAGACTGCTTTCAGAGGACGGTGCATGCAACTCCTTGGAGGGTCAAGAACTAAGCCAGCTCCTGCCTGGTCCTGCCTTCTCATTGGTGCCCCATGCACCACTGTGCAGCACCCTTTCCAAAACCTCTGAAGAAGATGCTCTTCATTAAGCAGCTGAGCATTTCCAAGTGGCCCCTACTGGCTGGCTGGCAGCAGAGGCCCTGGGGTTCATCATGCAGAACCCAAAACAAGCACACTAATTTCTAATCAATGTTGGCTGCCTCTCCATTTCTGGAAACACCTCCTCCTCCACGGAGCCTTTCCTGCTCATCTATCCACCACTGTTCCCTCTCTGTACCATTTTTATTGCCATTCCTCTGACTAAACTCTCAAAAGCAGAGAGCAGCGCTGCTTTCAGGCTCTGTGAAATGGGAGCTCAGCCTGCCTTTGAGAGCAACTCCTAACATCCAATTACTGATACTGCTGTTTCAGAGAGCCCTTAACTTGGTGGGTTTTTTTTCTTCCCTGTGTTGGGGATGATGAGCAAATGTTAGTTTAGGAGCAGACATTCATTCAGTATGATTTGAACTAATTGTCCATTATTTCCTAAATTTCAACACTTAAAAGCTTCGAGTGTCTTATTGCAAAACAACAGCTAAAAGGCCACTTATGTTCATTGACTGAAATACAAATAAACGTGCCCATTTCTCTGGAGAGTTCTGGGGTTTGAAGCATCTTTGAAGAAGATTTTAGGGAAGCATATTTTCTGAAAGTAAGATTATACAGAACCTCAGTGTATCTAAAGCTCCAGTTATCTGAAGGCACTACTGAATTACAACTATTATTAGCACAAGAGATACTTGAATTCTGGAATTTCTGTCAAATGGTTTGAATTCAGGTTCTGAAGCATTTAAAGGACTTGAGAAAATATCTTTGGCTCCAAGTCAGAAAAGCACTTAGGCAAGCCCTTAACTTTCAGCATGTGTTTAAGTACCTTGCTGACTTGGGGCTTTTAACCCTGGCAAAAAGAAAGCAAAGAGGAAAGAAAAGCCAAAGCAAAAAGTTCTAGTGTGTGTGGAAATCTCCAGGCAAGCCAAAATAATATGGGAATCTCTTCTGAAAAGTAAGAAAACAAAAAATAATAGTGACTTGCTTTAAAATTAAACGCTAGAGGAAGCTTTCTGGAGGGGGGAGAAAGAATCCCAGAACAAATGGAGTATTTCAGTGTAGCCTGATGCCGGCTTTGCTCTCTTGCCTCTTCAGCATGCTGAAATTATTTATTGCTGGAAAAAAAAAAACCACAAACCCAAAACCTGCTTCACCCTCCCACTTCCAGACTAAGCGTGATGGGAGAGAGAAAAATCTTGGCTTTGTCAGTGAAAATACATCTCTGAAATAAGTCAGCTGTGAGAGGCTGTCTCCATCAGGAGGAAGGAAGAGGAGAAGGGATGAGGGAGTGAATGGTAGTAAGGAGTAGGAGGAAATTGCCCACAGGCAGGAGCCTGCAAACAACTGCACACGCTGCCTGCAGGAGGGGTGAATAAGAGAAAGTCCATAAGGAGAGAAAAATCAGTGCAAATCTATGCACACACGCATGGAAAGCAGCTACAGGCAGCAAGCAGCTCTTCCCCTACCTCCAGCTTGACCCCATGAATAGAAAACAAACTGAGGCAGAGCAAAAAGAGGATGCTCTGCAGCCCACCCAGGGAGAGTGGCTGCTGGCCCATGGGAAATGGCAATGGGGAGAGCAGCCACCTGTGCAGGCATGGGCAAGAGGAGATGCTCCTGCTCCTCTGGGCTCTGGTGCTCGCAGCCCCACATGGCTCTGGCACAGCTGGAGCAAGTTCAGGATGCCATGAAGTTGGAAATGCTGCTCCGGCCCCATTAGGGCACAAGTCCAAACTTCCGGAAACTCTCCATTAAAGAGGAAAAAAAAAAAAGAGCAAAGTTCTTTTCTTCAGAAGGAAATCAAAGGTTTTCATGTCTTTTAGGTTGTTTTCAAAACTGCTCCACTGTGTTGTACAAAAGGCTTTGCAATTCTTTTTTTTTTACAGGGAAGGGGGTGTCTATTCAAAGTTAAAAACCTAACCATTTCTGAAAAATAAATACCAGAAAGACAAACCACAGCCCTTCCCCCCAAAAAACGTCTTTTTTTTTTTTTTCTTTCCCCCTGACAGAGAAACATGATATTGTAAAACATTTGGATGTTGATGGGACTTCATTTTCCAACAGAAATGGCTCCCCTGAGGATTTCCCCTGTCAGTTCTGCTCAGGACAGGTTGGCAGCAAGCGCTTCACTTCCTGACAGAGATGCTGCGCATGGGAAGCACAGGCTCCTGGCACAGGGGATGGAGGCAACTCTTCCCCAGCACTCACACTGCTAAACTGCCTGCATCTCCCTGGGGATGGGCACCCTGTCACCTACTGCTCTGTGCCAGCACCCAGCAAGATGCAGCTCTTGCCTTTACAAGCTGAGAACTCAAATAGATAAGTCAAACAAGGAAAGCATCATTCTCCCCATCTAACAGAGGGAGCTGAAGTCCCGAAAGCGGATTAAATGACTGGCCCAAGGGTGCACAAGCTGTTTGCATCAGAGCTAGGCTCTGATTTTCCTCCTTCTCTGTGATCCTATGGCACCTGCTACATTGACACCAGGGTTTGGCTGGGCTCTCCTGACCCTGCTGAAATACAAACACCCAAAGCACAGAATTCATTTGAGCTGGTGTCTTTTTATCCATCTTGAACTCCTGTATGCTCCTTGGGACACCAGCCCTTGGACACTGCACGGGTGCCTTGTGGGGCTATGAGATGGCTGCTGCAGTATACAATGGTGACTCCCCCTAAGGTAGCAAAGCAAAAACCTTCCATAAATACCAGTTATGCTAAAAAACTCCTCAGGGCTAAGCAAGTTGAGAAAAATGGCCCAAATTCACTGAAGGAAGGAAAACACAATTAAATCACCTAACAGCCCATATCCACTAATCCCTCGTGCTACCAGGCTTGGCTCGAATGTCTCTGCAGGCTGACACCCACCTTGCACCCCTGTTCCAGCCCTGGCACTGCTTTTCCCAGTACCCTGGCAAGGCATCCATATATGCGTGTTGTGTGGGAGAGAAAGCCCACCAGAGCCTAGGACTCCCAGCAAGCAGTCACAGCCTGACTGGGATCCCCCGGCAGTGGGTTGTGCAAGGACAAACTCAGGAGCTGCTGGCTCAGGACACAGCACGAATTAAAGACACTCAACATTTGCAGGAGGCTTCAATAGTCACCAGGCTGGGAGACATGCCTGCAACATCATGCAACATGTTAAAAAAGCTGTGACATGCTCTTGGTGGCTCTTGGTATGCAGTCTTCACTCTGGAGCTGTGATTTAGGGCAGGATGAAGAATGTAACAGGATTAAATCTGCCTAACTAAATCCTGAACTTTTCCTTCTGGGTTTATATCCCAAAGTCCTACTCATAGATCAATAGAAGGACGCCCGGGGCCATCTCTGTGGAGCTGCCAAGAATGAAATTGCAAAAATGTGGAGAAAGAAATGCATCATGGATACAAAAGCCCATGGACTCACAGAGCTCAGTGGAAAAGACTGGCCCAGATTATGGAGTGAGATGGACAACTTCAGGTGGAGGGAAGGTTCACCAACACAGAGAAAGGCTGACCACTGGTTATCTTGCTCAGATAGGGTAGACACCTCCATTCTCAAGTGACTGATCCAACCTTCTGCAAATTTCTTGAGGGACACGGCACATCCCACTTTCTAAATAGCACTTCTTGGTGGCCCAGGGGTTGCAAGGTTGCTGCTGCACTTGGACAGGGGAGCTGGGAGCACATGGAGGTCCCACACTTTGATGGCCGTATCTCGTGGTGGGCTGATGGACACTGCGCTGACCCTGCTGCCATGCTGGAGACATGAGCAGCACCTTCGCTAAGGCTAAGTCAAGCTACAACAGTGCCAAGAACCAGAAAAAAAAAAAAAGGAAAAAAACCCAACCCTGCATAAATGTATAAACAAATGTTTCTTCAAAAATGACAGCTTCCAAAGTCCCATGTCATTACTATTCCCCCAGGATTTTCCTTTCTGTCTCCCATGCTACCAATGCCACAGCTATATAACTTTTGAAGAACACCAACCAGCAGTGTGACAATGGCTGCAGTGATTGTATTGCAACACTTCACTGCTTCCCTGAGCTGCAGCTCCCTCCTCCACTGTTGGAAGTGAAGTACAATCAATGCTAATTAATTAAGGGCCAGAACCTGCCAACCATGGTCACACTGAGTTCAGTGCTGTTTCTTGAATATTCAGGACTCACTATCCATAAAAGCACGGATTAGTCTCCAGCAACTTGGGTTAAAAACAACAGAAACTCTCTTTGCAAACTGGGAGGGATGGACAGACAGACAAGTCCATCTCAGAGCTGAGAGCTCAAAGAGTCACCTGCATAGGGGCAGAATGAGTGTGCTGTGGCTGTAAATCAGAAAAGTGCCACTGACATGATGGGAAGGGCAGTAAAGCAGCTTGTAGGCATCCCTAAAGGTTTTCTGCCAACAGGAACCATGGAGTTGGCAGAGCTATTACACCCAGCCAAGGCCAACAGAAGGATGCTTGCGATGGGTCCAGCACGGGAGCATAAGCAACTCCAAGACCGAGGAGGAGCAACACCCTTTCTCTTAGCACCCAAAGGGCTGTGCCCTGTGATGCTGGGAGAGAGCAAGGCAAGGGCTGTTTGTTATTGGGCAAAGGTGGGGAGGCTCCTCAAGGGCAAAGGAGGCAGAGAAGAGTCCGAGTAAAGTGAATGGTCTTCCAGGTGGCACACCAGTGGGAATGGTGCTGCAGCTCACTAGGAAGTGAGCCTGTGGCCATTGGCAAAGGCCATGGTTCCTTCCCCTGCCAAGGGGTTTGTGTGATGCTCTGAGAGCTAGGAGGCACCACTGGGGACCCAAGCTCCTGAGCTGCCCTTCTTCTATGCCGCACAGCAGGGATCCTCACCCAAAGGAAAAAGAGACAAACAAAAGGCCTTGTGCTTTCCACTACAAAGTAAAACTAATTTTCAAGTCTGCTAAGCACAGGAAATTGGATGTGACCACCAGCCAGGTGCCTTGCTGCATCCCAGGTAATGTTAACAACCCCTCCCAACAGCAGGAGTCCTGCAGGGTTCAGCAGCCCCATCCCACTCTTGAGCAACATCATTGGATTTTCATGCTTTGCTCCAAGCCTTTCCAGTTGTCCCAGCAGCTGGCACAGGTTGTGGCAGGTCTCCAGACACCCAGTTATGGCCAGACATGGAGGCTTACCATGGGAAATTACAGGGAGAGGAGTAGACAGACATTAGCTTCTGGATTTAATGCACTCTGACTCCCGTGTGCCTCAGTTTCTCACTTGCACAGCGTGTTGTCAGCTGGAGTAACCACACTGCAGTGTGGGCAAGCCACAGACACAGCAGAGTCTGACCTGCCAGGGCTTGTGGCTTGGCTGGAGTCAGAGGCTCTCTATGACTCATCCTACAGAGTCTCAAGTCCAGGGCTATGGCTGGAGACTCCCCTCAGGAGTGCTCCAGGCTCGGCTTACTGTCCCCCTGGGAGCCAGTCTGCACATAAACAATGCAGATGGTGAGCAGAGCTCACCTGCTTGGTTGGAGAAGAACTGCACTTGGAAGGATGCATGGACGTGGGGCTACCAGGACAAGGCCCCAGCAGCAGACCCCTGTGCCTATGGTCGGCACAATGCAGGTTTGTACCAGCCACTGCTTTTGTGAGCCTGTCTTCCTGCCACTCACAACAGGACGGGACCCTGATCCCCCTCCATAGCTCTGTTATCTCTATGAGGGATGCTCAGCAACTTCTTTGCCTTTATTTCAATTTGGATCCTGGAGGCAGCAGGTGTGGTCCCCTGCAAGCAGCACAGACTGGCAGAGTACAGAGGGGACCTCTCTCCAGAGAGCAGAAGTGCACTTCAGCATAGCAAAACATCTATTCCACACCAGCTCTCTGCCAGCAGAGCTGTGTTACCCAGCAGCACGCCTAATGCCTGGACATCAGAAATAAATGCACACGCATGCACACCTCATTACACCTTAGCAAATTCAGCAGGAATCAAGCAAGACATGCTACATGCTGCGGCTCTGCTTTAGCTTGTGCATCCCAGTCAGCTCCTCGGTGTGATGGTGCTGGCTCTCTTCTGCCTACAAAGCACACAGCTCTTGGCTTGCAGAAGTCCTCCAGGCTTCCAGCCTTGCAGGTCAATGTTCTTCAACATCGGCTCTGCAGATCTCTGGCTGCTTTGCAACACTCCAGAATATATAACTAAGAAGAGCCTGGCTACTGGCAGATGGCTTAAATGTGCTAACACAGATCTGTGCTGGGGGAAACACCTCAGGCTTTGCAAGCTAGGAAGGTCAAGTATGTTGAACCTGGGATGAAGGGTGATGCATGGGTCTGTCAGCCATGTGCATCCTGCAGCGAGGTTCTGCCTTCTCCACAGGGAATTTTGCAGGTGGATGTGTCTGGGAGGTGAATGTATCTTGTCAGGGACTCACCCTGCACACAGGTGCATGCAACTGTGCAAGGAAAAGTTTTTAGCCCCTTCCCCTTCTCTCCTGAGTGGAGACAAATCCTCTTTTATCCCCATGCTGTGAATTACATACACAAAGCTGCTTCCCCAACACCAGCCTCCCCAGTATGGCTCTAAGCAAAGGAAGGCAGTGCAATGAGGCTCCAGACTCCTCATCTTCAATTAGCATCTGGTTGCAGCTAAGCCTAAATAACAATCTTTCCCAGCAAATCCTACACCAAGAGATCAATGGTCCATACACTGGACTGATACCACTGTAACCACTCCTGCCTCCATCACCGTTGATGCTTTGCAGTTTCACTTCACTTCTCCACCCGATTGGCCTTCCTGGAGCACTCATTACAAGGTGACACACATCGCTTTTCCCCTCTGTAACGAGCCTGCCACAGCCCCTCCTCAATCCTTCTTCTCCTTTTCTTTTTAATATGCCACAATTATATTGGCTTCTCTGCATGGATCCACTCCATTTAGCACTGCCCAAGACTGCTTATCCTGAAAGATGCTCTTTTCATCCACAGGACAGACTGCGCATCTTGCAAGTTATTCTTCTGTTTATTTTTTACACCCCAGCAGCTCCCACACAGATTAGGAACCTGGGTATTAGGTATTTTACTTTGCACAGAAATACAGTGTTTGCCCGCAGAAATTAAACCCCCCAAAGACTGATAATAAAAGTTTGTGCATGTTGTGTCCCAGTATCTGCTCTCCTGAGCATGCTTCATGGTTCCTTTGCTCTGTTCCCACCCTAGCAAAATACTTTCCCAAGGAAGCAGAGATGATGGTGTTTAGGCTCAGTGTCTTGCTGTGGCTCTGTTCCCATTATCCAGGGCTCTGCTTGCTCACAGACATGTCACAGGTGGCCTGAAGACAGCAGCAAGTGACTCACTCCACGCTCAACACTACTGATGGATGTGCAGGACCTGAACATCTCAGCCCCAGCCCTGCCTGCCTGCCCTTTTGGTCCCAGGATCTGCCACACAGAACTCTTCTGACATGCTCCAGGGATGATTTGTAGCACCTCTGCTAAGGTTGTGGGCTCCTGCAAGCAGTGCCCGGAACTTCCCCCAGAGCTGCAGCATTTTGCTCTTTCAGCCTGACGAGAGATTGGCTTTGCAGTCCCAGGGCAGTCTATGATCCAGGACTTCAGACACTGGAAGCCCTTCAAAGGGGATAAATAATGAGTGGCACCTTCAATCCAAGTTCAGTTGGACACATGTCTCTGTACAGGCTGGCAGGGACCAGGCTGCTTTGGAAATGTGAGATGGCTGGCTCCCTGGGATGGCCACATGTGACTTCCAAGGTGAGACCTTTCTGAGCTTTTGGTGGCTAATTGAAGCCAAACCCCTGAAGCACTAAAGGTTTCCACTCCAACTGTCACTGTTTTATGAGATCTTCCATTTCTGGAAGCCTTTCAGAATGTAAAAACAGGCATAAAAAACCAACAGGTGTAACCCATGGATGAGGATTGCTTCCTCCTCGCCAAAAGGAGCTCAGTGCTAGGACAGGATACAGCCCTTCTTCAGCAGCCAGAGCTCACACAAAGAGCAAAGCTCAGAGCTATTCCCTACATGCTGGGATATGCCTCAGCTCCCTGGGTCTGAAAATCGGTGCAAATGAGATTTTGGCTTCCACCAGCACTTGGGGGCTCCCAGCTGCTATGGTAATGCCTTGATTTACAACTGATCATCATCAGAGGAAGCAATACTCCTCCACACAGTGGGATGATGCCATCCCAAGAAGGAAATTACCTTTATCCAAACCCTTCCTCCCAGCCTTTCTCCAATGAGCAGGGCTTGTCCAGCAGTGGGTTTCAGCAAGGATTTGTTGGCAAGGACCCAGCAGGCTTATGTAGATGCTCCATGAACCAAGTGCTGCTCCTCATCCCATGCTGACGCCTCTGCACATCCAGGTGTGCCTCCTGTCTCCTCCCTGTGGGTTTTGGCAGCTTTGTCCACATCAGCAGTAACTCCCAGGGCTTCATCCTGGGCAGAACGCTCTCCATCCAAAGCTCCTCTGGGTGTCTCGGTGGACTACAAACTCCATTCTTCCTCCTTCATTGCTTGTCGTTATGTTCAATGAAGTCTAAGAGACTAGTGAGACATGGTTTTCCTTGCTACTGGCAGAACTAATGAATCCTGGCAGACTGCGATCCTCCCAGTGGTTTCTTCTCACCACAGACGTGAACTATTTTCACCAGTTTCGTGGGATCACAGGCTTGTCCAAAACCTGCCAGATCCACACTCCTTTTTTGTTCTTTTACAGCTTTGTGATCTGCTTCAATACACAGGACCTGCAACTGATGGAAGTGTTCATATTTCTGTTAGCATCACAGATATTGCCAACTAGATTTCCTTCCAAGCTCTCAGAAGGCTCATGTGGGCTTGAGCACAGACCCCTGCTTTACTCCAGAACATCATCTCCACTTCAAATAACTTCTCCATTCCCAGAAAGGGGTAAATTCAGTGCAAGTGTTTCCAGATAGACTTGTATAGCAAAAGCAGGCAGAGTCTTTGCAATGTCCTTTGCATGTCTCCAAACTTTGGTAACTTGCAAGGAGCAGGTCATCAAAGCCCTGAAGCCACCAAGCTGTGCTCCCTCACACCTAAGTGCTAGTCCCTCTGTTTTTCTTCCCGACCTTCTCCTCTCTCCCACCTGCACTTTAAGAGCATCTCTTCTCATACATCTGAGAGCACTTGGCACAATGGGACATCAATCTCACACTGACCTGTGGCTATCTTCCAAGCACAGACCCTAGGCAAGAGCTGTGAGCTCTCCACTCCCTGCCTGGCAGGCATGAGCCGTGCTCCCACAGTGTGCCCCAGCAAGACAGACCACCCTGTTCTATGCACCAGCAACTTTCTGTGGTGTGAAATTAACAGATACTACATAGACATCAAACCTCTCGATTTCCCACCTCCCAGGCGGGAGGAGAGAGCCTAGGATGTGTGGAGCTGTCCTGCACTACTGGCTGGATCCCCAGGGGATGCTCAGCTCTGGAACTTGTGGGGTGACGAGGCAGCAGGCAAGGAAACACAGGCACTAAAAATAGGCTGTTTGCGGTAGGGGCTGACCACATTTATTAGTAAGCCTATGCTCCAGCTGGCCACAAGGTCAGCCTTTGAGAGCTTGGCCATAATTCACTCTGTGTCTGGGCAGGAAATCTACTTGAGCTCAGACGCATGTCCAGTAATAGAAAAAGATGTTCCAGGACCTGGGGCTATTTTTGCTGTTTTCTTTTACTTTGCAGACAGAGAACCTTTTGGGAGATGCATCTTGTGCTGGAGTGTCCTGGTTTCAGCTGGGATGGAGTTAATTGTCTTCCTAGTAGCTGGTATAGTGCTGTGTTTTGGGTTCAGTATGAGAAGAATGTTGGTAACACACTGATGTTTTCAGTTGTTGCTAAGTAATGTTTAGACTAAGTCAAGGATTTTTCAGCTTCTGATGGCCAGCCAGCAAGAAGGCTGGAGGGGCACAAGAAATTGGGAGGGGACACAGCCAGGACAGCTGACCCAAACTAGCCAAAGGGGTATTCCATACCATGTGATATCATGTCCAGTACATAAACTGGGGGGAGTTGGCCTGGGGGGCATATCACTGCTCAGGAACTAACTGGCTGTCAGTCAGCAGGTAGTGAGCAATTGCATTGTGCATCACTTGTTTTGTATATTCCAATCCTTTTATTATTATTATTATTATTATTATTATTATTATTATTATTGTCATTATTAGTTTCTTCTTTCCCATTCTGTTACTGTTCTTAGCTCAACCCATGAGTTTTACTTTTTTTTTTTTTCCTAATTCTCTCCCCCATCCCACTGGGTGGGGCAGGGAGTGAGCAAGCAGCCGTGTGGTGCTTAGTTGCTGGCTGGGGTTAAACTATAACATGGAGGGGGGAAAAAAAAAAAGCCAGGTGCTCTGGGACAGACAGAGGGGCAGGAAGGAAAAGGGGTGAGGGGTGTGTGCGTGTACAGAATTTTGTGCCTCTGAGTCTGAGGTTCTTATCAGAGAGATTTACGTTCAAGATGTAGGGCAGGGGAGTAGCCAGGAAAGATCAGAGCTGCAAGGACAACCCCAGACCTTGATGGGCTCTTAAATGCCGTAACAGCATGCGGCAGAGTTTAATAGGTCACAGCTGGGGTGTTATTGCAGGTGGGGTGAGTTGTTGTCTCTGCTGCTTCCCTGCAGCTGTGGGCTGGCAGGGAATATGGGGAGGCAATGGGGAAACCAACACAGTAATGAATGCCCAGGGATGGAGGTGATGGAACTTCCTTGCAAAGGTATCAGAGGGCTGTATCTCTGGCCAGCACGGGATAGGCCAGCAGGTTGGTCCCTAGCAGATGCAGCAATCCCACTGGGATGATGCTGGTCCCCAGTGGATGGCCACGAGCTTGGACTAGCTTAGCCCTGAGCAGCAATTAGCAAGGCAAAGGAGGCAATGAGCGGATGCCTGCCCTTGAACGGCAGCCTTCAGAATGATTTAAGCAGGCTCCGTCTCACGGAGAAGCTTGAATCATAATCGCTGCACATAAACTGCCGGCACTGGAGCCTTCATGTGAGGGGTAACGTGTCCCTGGTGAGTCAGGCTGACTCACCCGCTAGGTACACGAGCTGCCTACAGAAGTGAGATGACTGCTGGGGAGGCCCAGAGGTACAGGCAGCGCTGCTCTGCCAGGGGTGTTGCCATCCAGGGGTGCCCTCACCTTTGGCAATGTGTTCCCCCACTGTCCCAGTGCTTATGTCTTTCCCCTCTTGCAGCTCCAAGGCAGGAGCATCTACTCATGACGTGCCCTGGGACCAAGGTTTTCCAGGTACAGCTGGCTCCTTCAGCAGATTATGGGAACACCACCATGAAACAAGCTCATTCAGCCTGAGGACAGGCTGAGCTAAGACCCCTGACTTTGCACTGAGCAAACCCTGATAACATCCTTCCAGTGCCAAGGCATGTCCTTTTATAGATCCAGCACCATGCCTCGGTTCTGGATCTCCAAGCTCTCCACAAAGGAAATCTGAAGAGCATTTTGGCTTTGAGAAGGCTTGCAAAGAGTGGGGGATGGTGGGGCAGGTAAAAGCTCCCCCAAACCTTGCTTCCTAACTGGAGAGAGGCCTTGGAAATGCTCTGAAACCAGATCACATGCTAAACATGGCTGCAGTTTGGAGCAAGGCTGGTATTTCAGCCAGCTGGATAATGAGAGCATCCAGAGTTATAACAGGAAGGATTAAAAACTGGAATTGCTAATGGGGAATTAATTGTTAATGGGCAATTGTCATTGCAGGAGGGTGTTACCAGTGCGGTCCCGCAGGGATCTGTTCTTGGCCAATTGCTAATCACTCATCTTATCAATTATCTTGAAGGCAACATAAAACTGTTGCTGGCAAAGTTTGCCGGTGACACAAAGGCTGATGTATATAATGGAAAGGACGAGTCCATTGCAAGCAGAGCTCTGGTGCAGTTAATATACTAGCCTTCCCTCAGCACGAGTATGTGTTTCAGGCAGCCAAACACAAATCCATTCATCTCCAGTGGAGGAATGTAGGTCAGACTTGCAGAAAGCAGGGCTGCATCCTGGGGAGGACAATGCTGATAAGGCCTTGGCAGGAGCCACCTGGAGATGAAGCGCCAGTGTGCTGTGATGAGAGCAAAATTCAGCCTGAGGCACAAGGAGGTGTCATGGGAGACGGGAAGGTGCTTTGTAATGACGGGACAGAGCTTTTTCCTGCACTGGCCCCAGCCTAAACGTGGAATCAGGCTCTGTGGGAAGCACACACCATCTCCAGCCGCCCAGTCGGCTGCTCAGCACACACACAGGGGTTCCCTTTGACCTTGCCTTCCCCAGTGAGTGCCTGCGCTCCGGCAATTACAAAAATTCCAAAACACTCTGTTGCACACGCATCTTGCCCTGGGGAACGGGTGGAAAAACAAACACCACATGACAGATGTTAGTCATGTCACTTAATGCATGACTGAAGGGCACTCCAATAGCATGATGGGAGAGGAAAGGAGAGGGGAGAGGAGACGTGAGAAAAGAGAGAAGAGACAAAACCTTCTGTATGTATATTTGGAGAGACTACTCCTGCAGTGCTGTTGTAAGTTTGGATGCACAACACCCCTGCGCACCCATGGGTAGAAGACCAAGCCTCCAGACCCAGGTAGCTCATCATTCTACTTGAATACAGGTACCTTAACTGAACAGCATTTGCACAAGAACCAAAACCTACTTAGATGTCTACAAACAAACCACATGTTCCTGCATGAATCTACAATCTCCTACACAGAAAACCCAGAGAATACCCCCAAAAGCAAAGCGACTAGTTTAACCATGCCAGGCAGGTGCCCTGGGGAGTTGCATGGGCTGACTGATGTGGGAGGAAGCAAGTCCAAAAAGAGCTGGTTGCATCCCCGTCAGCTGAGAAATGCCACATGGAGAAGGTTGGAAATGTGGGGAGGGGAGAGAGGGAGATACCTACAGCTGGTCTGTATTCGAAAAGCCAATTTGCATGGCTTTGCTGTGCATTTTGAAGGCTGTTTACTGGCCCAGCCTTTGTCTTAGCTGAAATGTGGGCAGCATTTCTAATGAGATGCATGCAAACTGGAGCTCCCAGGAGGCTTTGCAGCAGAACCGATTGCAAAAGATTAGCGCCAGGGCTTAAGAGAGCAAGAGAGAAGGGAAAGTAATGAAACAAAATCTCTCTTTCTTTTCCTCCGTTGAGGAATGATGGGGACTAATTGCTTGTTGCTGGTGAGAGAGGAGATAGCAGCTTCTGCGCCCATCAATAAATTAACCCCAGCATGTGGCATCTGAAATGCATTCATTTCCAGAGATGCTTATCTCTTTGTCTCCTCTCCTGGGTGAAAACATAATTATTGTTTAAACATGAGTTAATTCAGCAAGGTGAGGATCAATAAAGCAGAATTACTCCTCTTTTAAAAGCAGAGAAATCTCAATCTGGGATGGACATAACTCTGGGAGAGCTGATGGATGGGGAAGATGCTTTGGTCATGGCAGGAGCCTGGGGAAGAAGTGCTCCCTCTTCCCAGGACTGCTATAGCGCTTGGGTCTACTAGGAACAGCTAAGTCCAGCCATGGGCAGTCATGGCAATGAATAGAAAGAACTGAAATCACCCATGCACATATGCTTTATGGCCTAACACACAGTTAGGCACCTCCACCGTATACATACTTCCCATGTAAGAAGCTTTAGCAAAGGCCCAGGGCTCATGCTGTGGCCTCTCCCCTTCCTTTGAGGGTATCCAAGCCCTGCTAGTGAGAGGGTCTTTGCACTGCAGGGACCCCCACCAGCACTGCTCTCACATGATGGAGCCCTGGCTAACCAAAGGTGCAAGTGTCACAGCAGGCAGCATCGCTTCTGTGCTCTGCTGAGCCTTCCCCATCACCACCTTCTACTCTGAAAGAAATTGGCAGCAACTACTGCCTGGAGAAGGAAACACATGAGGGAAAACTGAGTTACCCACAATAACAGTGAGGGCACCAGGCTCTCCTGTGCGGTCTTAGCCAGTTCTGCCTCCTCTCTCCCCTCCCGTTTCTTCTTGCAGCTCCTGTCCATTCCTCTGTGCTGGCTGGGAGCTGTGCCAGCAGGGACAGCCCTGTGCCTGACCAGGGCAATGCCTGTCTCTGGAGGCAGGCTGCCCCCAATCCAGCCACCCCATCTGAAGGTGGTTTACTTCTAGTGCTTACTCATGCACCGGGGAGACATCCCTGGCCCATTTGCTCTGTGAGTCCAGCAGGAGGGCCAAACACCACTCTATGCCAACCTATTCTGGCAGCTAATCCCTGCAAGCGTCATCTCTTTTTACCCCACTTCCAATTTTACTCAGTGCATCACCTTTTCCTTTGCTAAATTCAGGAGCACTGAGGTGGCTGTTCAAAACGACCCTGTGCCAGCTGCCCCAGCTGGGCTGGGGAAGGGTTTGTGTTCAATGCAGCGGCAGCAAGCAGCAGCAAGCCCACCCACGCCAAGCATGAGGTTGAAGCCTGCCAGAGCCACCCAGTGTGAGGGGATGAGTGGCATGGGGTGATTGGTTCAGCAGCAGCAGGATTAGCCATGAGTGCACTGTGCAACTCCCAGCCAACAGCAGCGCTGGTGGCTCCAGCGGCACCCACAGTCCCAATCCAGCCGCCCCAAAACACCAGAACTAAAGACCCCATGGTGGAGGTGGGCTGGGAGCAATCCCTGTTTTATGGCTTGAGCTAGTCTAGGGGTGAAGACACAACCTGAGAAATCAGCGATGTTTCTCCTGGGGGGTGGCATCCCCCACCCGCAGCCAGGCATTCTGCTCTATCCACATGCCTCCTGGTCATAGTGACATAATGGGCTGTGCTAGGCAGACCGCCTCACAAACACCCTCTTTTGCTATCCTTCTGCCCTTCCCTGCAGCAGGACACCCAAAACCCAATGCCCCAGCCAGCATATTAGTGCAGCCCACCAAGCATCCCCCTGGGGCTGCTCTGAGGGATGGCTCTGGTCTCCCACCACACAGTGCCCACCACCACGGGTAGCTGGAAGCAGCAGTGCCCAGCAGGGTGGTGCAGGTGTAACTTTAGCAACCTGCCACAGATGCTAAGCAAGGGAGCTCTGTGACCAGAGGGAGGGAAGGTACCCAAATCTGCTGACCTCAGAGCCCCTCCACCCCACCTCACCCCCAACATTGGGGAGCATCCTGGACTCCCACACTGCAGACAAATGCACCCTTTGCTCTGCCAGCTCCAGGGAGAAGGACCAAAAGTGAGCAGCAGAGGGGTTAATGCATAAGCAGCTTCACCTCCACGGAGCCTGAGCTCCAGTAATCACCAGGGTGCATGTGAGAGGCAGAAGCAGCGGCCGGGCTCGCTGCATCATGCTTGTGCTCACTTAACAGCTTGTCACATCCTCCTCACTCAAGTATTCAGTGCTAATGCATCTCTTAAAGTGCTTCATGAGCTATTAAAGTCGAGCGTGCCTCAAGTGCATGATAAATGGACTCTATGCCAGCATCTTCCCCCCACTCCACCCAGTCCCTGCCACCAGTGGGATTAATCCATCCTCCCACCCCATTCCTGCTGTGCTTTCCCAGCCTGAGTACCCGGCTGGTGGGGGATGAGGCCCAGGGTTGGCTGGTAAGGGGAGGCTGCAGGGGGCAGGGGGTGAGCTCTGGGTAGGGAGGATGGAGCATACCCCTTGGGCCTCCAATGCAGGGCAGATGCTCTCTTGACTTCACTTGCATGTGTGCAGCCTCTCCAAAGCAGGCATGATGGGGTGGGCAGAAGACCTGCTGCTCCAAAGTCACTGCCCAGAACATGACCTCAGTGTTTCAGAGACGTGCCCAGGAGGAACAGATTGAGGGCAGTCCTGGAAGTGCCCTACCAGCCTTTCTCCAGCTCTTATACCCAATTTTCCCCCCTCTCCCCTTTTTATGTCCCCCAGTGCAGAGCAGCCTCTCTGGCTCCTGCAGATGGGGAGAGCCCTGCTTCATGCCGTGCACCCCATTCAGGTGCTTGTTGATGCACTCAGGTCTCAGCAGCTCTGGTTTCAAGCTGGTGCCCCAGATACCTCCCTCCTGGGTGCAGTCACGCAAGGGAAAGAGGAGGGACACAGGGACGGGGAGGCTATGCTGCCAAATCCCTGAATCCCACTTGGTCACAGAGCAGAAGGCAACAGTTGTTGCAGCTTGCCTGGCCAGGGGCCTTACTTGGAACTGTGCTCTCTGCACCAGCATGCTGCTGCATGTGGCAAAATGCATGGCTCTGGCCAGTGCTGGTGGCGACCAGTGTGTTTCTCTGTCTAGACAACACATTTCAAGTATGCGTAATCCTGAAGTACCTGGCACTTCTGTGTTTTGTGCATCTCCCTGTGTGATAGGTCTGGGCTGCCATCCCCACAGCATGGAGGGAAGCAGCACAATGCAACTAAAGGATGCTCTGGCAGCCTTGACACTGTCCTTCAAGGCTTCCCAGGCAGCAGTCCTTCAAGCAGAGCAGGACCAAGCAGCATTGCTTCTCTGCAGAAAGCATCGCACCACCACAAGCAGCACACAGCTCAGCACCCAAATGCTTTCAGCAGGCACCCTGGGAAGGTGCTAGGAATGCTCCTGCAATACCGCCCAGCAAGCTCGCTCTGTGTCTGGAGAGCACTTGTCCCCATGCGATGGGAACGTGCTGCCAAACCCCAACTGCTTCATGTCCAAGCTGGCAGCTTCCAGCAATGTAAACTCACCAGCTGGATTTAGGGCAACTCAGTGGGGCTCTCTGGCTGGGTTCCTCAATCCCACAGAGCCCATGGATGCACAGATGTCCTTACTGGAGTTAATCAGCATAATTCCCCTCTATAATCCACCAAAAGCAACTACAGCCAGGCTGACTGCCAGGAAAGCCAGTGAATTTTGGATGTCCCCCATTTTGTCCCGTTTTTGCAGGGCTGCCACAGGTGACCCCACAGTGGGACCCAACCATCCCCTGCATAACCTTCCTGCTCTTGCCTAGACCCAGTATCATGTGGGGTCCTCCAGCTCCCAATGCCACCAGTGATTCTAAAATGTAGTCTCTCTCAAGCAATCACTAAAGTAAGTCCTGAATCCTCTGCTAACCTGGAGGGGAGCGAGCTAGTGGTGGGCACCAATGTTGTGGTGGCAATGGGGACAAAGTCACCCCAAAGAGGTGAGAGCAGGATGAGGCATCCAACATGGTCACTGGGTAGGGTGTCAGGGCTTCGGGCTGTCAGGCTGCTGCTTCTTCCCACCTGCTCATCCCTTCACAGGTGGGATGCACAGGGCAGCATCCAAAAAAGGGGGGGTACAGGGATGGGAAGCAGTGCCCTGGCTGTAGTGGCACCCTCGGACATGCAGGGATGTGGGCAGGGCGAGGGGCACCAGCAGGTGCTGAGGGGGATGCAGGATGCCCAAGCCCCACAGCAGTGGGCAGGAGGGGACGCATGTGTCAGAGAGGAGAAAAGTGACAACATCCAGAAATGTAGTAGCAGGCAAGACAAGACAGTGCACCCAGCTTGCCACAGGAGAGAGTCCAGAGGAGCAGCATTCACATTTTTCAGGACCTCCAAGGTGGGAGAAGTGTGAAGAGACTCACCCTGCTGGCTGTGTCTCTGGGCGTACACCACCACCACTGCGGCGAGCACCATGCAGCAGGCTGACGGGACAGGGTTAGCCATCTGTGGAAGCAAACACAGGCAGTAGCAGTCAGGGTTTGCCCCCAGGAGACCTCACACGTGGCATGCCAAGACCCGGTCCCTCCCAGGCAGCTGCAGGGAGTGATAGGATCACAAGGAGATGGCCTTGGAGTGAGACTTCATCTCAGCCGCAGGGGAACTCACTGTAAAACGAGGCATTTTCCTAGCGCATGCTTCATCGTTCAATAGCCTGTGGTACTTTCCATGGGAGCTGCCAGCTCAACCAGGTGCCCGCAGGTTACAATATGACTTCCACAAATGCTGTATTATTTTCCTTGTCTCATTTTCAACGTTTCCCTTAAACAAGTCAAACCCTGGCGCTGGGCTCTCCTTGGCAGCTGCAACATCACCCTAGGAGCACACACTGCCTGCAAGTGGGTTGCACAGGTATTTTAAAGAGATGGTAGCACACCCGGGCACTTCACAGCAGCAGCTGGTGCTTAGGATGTGCAAGATGCAGATCCTACCACAGGCAGCTGCTGCTGCTGCTCCAATGTGGACCCTTCTGCTGCTAGCACTGAGCTCTGTGCTGTCCACCAGCCCAATGCAACAGCAGCAGTATTTCTGGGCATGCCAGGGACTGTGTAACCCTCATCGGTGTCTTTGCACTGACCAATGGGTGCAACATGCTGCCACAGCCACCTGCCATCAACACCCCGCTGGGCCACAGTCAGCCCTGTCTCTCTGGGCTAAGAGAGGGGCAGAGGCTGCTCCATCCTGGTGAGCCATGCCATGTCCCAGGGGGATGCTGGGGTGCAGGGAGGTGTGGAGGAAGGGACAGCTAAGAAGGCAGCCAGGTGGAGACATGCTGAGCTTTAGGGACAAGGAAGGAACATCCTCCTTGCACCAATGAGCTGCCCCGGGAGTGCCCAAATGGCAGCAACAACTGCAAGGATGCCCTGCACAACCCTGTCATGCTTGGAGATGCCTGAGCTCTCCTCTTCTTGCAGCCAGGGCTGGTAGAGAAGACCAGAGCCGGTAGGGAGCTGCTGGGGACAGCATTGCGGATGCTGGCCCACCCGCCAGGAGGTAAATAGCACCATGCGTAAAAAGCAAATTACACCTTCAAAACCGTTTAAACCTCTCTAATCTCCAGCACCATATCGGTAACGCGTGGAGGATTGCCTTTTAATCTAGAACATGAGTATGGGCTCGTTAGACAGATGGCATCCATTTAAACCTAAATAAAGGGGGAGCTGTTCTGGCCAGAGAAAAAAACCCAGCAAAACATATTCCATTACCCAACACGGCTGTTGCAGGAGCCCAGATGGCCTTGGGTTCACAGCAGGACATGAGTCTTTGCAGGGCTGGAGGGGAAGGCAAGAGTGGCTGGGACCAGATTTTGGGGTGGAGCTGGACCAGCCTCGCCTCAGATGCCTCTCAGGGGCAGGGATGATCAGGGAGATGGAGAGGTCTGCAAATGGGGAGCCTGGAGATGGGCAGAGAGGACCCACAGCTTTGCTGCTGCAGTGCTGGGTTTGGGCTGGGAAGGCTGGCAGTGAGAGCCATCCCCAGTGCGCTGTGGCTGCATAGCACGGACATGCCAGCCCCAGACCCCGCTCCCAACCCAGCCCCAGCACTCCCTGGTCACCTTGAGCAAATCACTCTCACTGCCTCCCCCATGCCTCAGTTTCCCTGCCTGTAAAACATAGATAATGAAGGTGACCTTCCTTTGAAAACTCTGAGCAAGGAGCGCTAAGTGTTAATTACAACATCGTTATCATTCACTCTGCTTATTCTCTCCTGCCTCTCTTTTTCCCCGTGCATGCTCTCCACTCTGTCTCATCCATGTGTCCCCACTGTGCCCGCAATGTGGCTCCCCTGCTGCCACCCTGCCTGTGCGCTAGCTACCATCGCAAGTGGCAGCTCGGGGAGTGGGTGATGACCAGGAGCCAAGGTAGGTAGCAATGCCATATCCTGGGGCAGTGCTGGCATGCGGGGCCCCAAGCAGCTTGGGAGCTGCCTGCAAACCAGAAGCCGACTCTCCCTACCAATGCCAAAGTAATTTCCCACTGAACATTCCCTCCCTACAGACCTGGAAGTTGGTGGGTGGCACCTGGAATTGAAGCAGGCAAGGAATTGCACCAGGGCCAGTGCCACCTCTGCACCACCGTCCAGGTACCCCCAGGTAGCGCTGCCATCCCATCTCTGGGGGGGGCAATGATGGGAGGCAGGACAGGATCCCCTCTGACACCCCGGTAATCAGCCTGCTCTTTGAAAAGCATGAGATCTGCTTGCTGTAGCCTTCTGTTTGGCTTGTGCCTGTGCAAGTATCATCACCAACCATCACGCTCTACCTCTGGGTCCTGCCAGGGAGCAAAGCCACCCACGCTCCCCTGCTGTTCCTCGTCTTATCAGTTGTTAAAATAATTGCTGCTGCTCCTGCCCACATGCCTGGCAGCCTCACCCAATGCTGGACCAGTGCCGAGAAATGTACCACAGTTAGGTGGCAAGGGATGGTTCCTATCCCAAAGCACTGACAGTTTCAAGGGTGATGCTGTTTAGCTACAGGTGGAAAAAAAGAGAGAGGAAGGACCCGGCTGAGGTCCCTGGGGACTCTGTGGCATGGCCAGGACACAGGCAGAGGCTCCCAGCGCAGGCACAGAGACTTCACTGCTCGGCTTCTTTCACCCTGCAAAACCTTATTTCTTCTCAGAGATGAGCTCTGCCACCAGGCAGGAGCTTGAGTTATTTTCGTGCGAAAAATCTAGCCAGAAAACCAACTTTTTCTCACTTGAATTGCAATTTCACATGCAGTATTTGCTTTGTTTGCCTGTTTTTCCCAAAGCCATGTTGATTTTTTTTTCAAAGCACATAACAAAACCTTCACAATTTCTGCAGATGCTTCTAAAGCAAATTTCCATTTGCTGTATTTGCTCATTTAATGGTTTTTCTAGCAAAAGCCAGCACCCCAGCATGCAGGTGCATGGGCCAGTGAGCAGTTCACCAGGTGTGCAGCTCCCCGGGCTGCATCCCTGCTCTGGCACCAGTTGAAAGGTGATGGTGGTGAACTGCATTTCTTACACAGCAAACCCAGCAGTGGGAAACTCAACCTTCTGCAGAAAAAGAGGTCAGAGAATATTTGCTCCTGGTGCTGGAGAGGGAAGAGGAGGCTGGGCCAGAGCAGAGGCAGGCAAGGGGGCACACGGCGTGCAGTGGCTTGGTGGCTCTGGAGCTGGAGCCACCTCCAGCAGCCTTCCTTGATGTCCCCAGCTTGTTTTGGGAGAAAGAAACTAGTTGATCCTTCCCTGCCTTATCCTCTGTACTAAGGGTAATGAGGACATCAGTCATGGTCACTCTTAGCAGAAAACAACTCTGCATGGACATGAATATGGTCCCCTCTAGGAGCTCATGGTCTAAACCAAACATATTTCCAGTCGTGCTTTCCCTGAGCCAGATCAGGCTACGTAGAAGGGGCTTGTGGTCAGACCTATATGAAGACAAGTCCAGAAGCTGCCCCTGCAAGCAGGATTGAAGGGGCACAGTGATGTGACTACTGTGGCGTGATGGGGTGAGGACAGTCCCGAGGTGGGCAGCAAGAGTGAAGGGGATCATGTATCCAGGCAAAAAGTAGGGTGCCACCATCCACTGAACAGTCCCAGTGTCCTCTTCTCAGCAGACAGAAGGAGCAATCTTTCCAGCTCTCCCTTAGAAGGATCCACAAAGTCTTGGGGATGCTCACTGGTAATGGCGTACCAACTGGCAGCTGGAAATGGCAGCTCCAGGGCAGGGCTGTCCGTGGCTGGTGAGGGACATGGGCTGCACCCAATCTTCCCCTGCAACTCTCACCTGCCACAGCCCCCTCCCAGCAATGACAGATAAGTAAGACCTCATTCTGGAAGTGAGTGGCTCATACACACAAAAAATGGTAGTTTCAAAACCTTGTGTTTCCATGACAAAGTCTTCTGTTGGGCAATTCCCCACCAGGTATTGCTACAGGGCCTGGATCTGAAGTGGTGACCCGGGAGAGAAAAAAAGCTCCATTAAGTAATTTCCTCACCACACTCCGCCCCGCAGCCTTGCCCAGAGCCTTCCAAAGGAGCTCTGCAGCACCTGTACTCCAGGCGCCCACTGTAGACACTACGGTGTGCCTGTACTGCAGACAGTGACTGTAGATGCTTTGGTACAATCTCTACTGCAGTGACTGTAGATGCCATGGTATACCTACACTGCAGACACTGACTGTAGCTGCTACAGTATGCCTGTACTGCAGACACCAACTGTAGATGCTCTGATACACCTGTACTGCACACACTGACTGCAGACACTACAGTACACCTGTACTGCAGATACTGATTGTTGACCTTACAGCACACCTGTACTGCAGATGCTGACTGTAGATGGTACCATACACCTGTACTGCAGATGCTGACCGTAGACACTGCAGCACACCTATCCTGCAGGAGAGGTCACAATCTGCCCGTTCCCAAGATGTGATGTTACTATGCCTGTAGTGAAGATGCCAGCTGTAGGCATTACAGTGCACTTGAGCTGGAGATGCTTGCAGCAGCAACCTCCTGGGCTCCAGCCCCACAGAAACACCCTTACTAAAACCACCCTTGATTGCTCAGCCTAGCCCTTTGCTAGCAGAGATCCTGCCAAACTTTTCCCAGCCCTGGGGATCTGGAGTGCCTACAGTAAGATGCCATCACTCCTGGAGGGCAGTGCATGCTGCTGGGACAAGCCATGAAGCACTGCTGTGAGCAGGACAACCTCCAGCCCCAGTTCCCAAAGGGATTGCACCACTCATGGGCAGCACTGTGGGCAGAGGGGCAGCCCTGGGAGCAGTGCTTGGGAGCCCAAAAGCAGAGTGCCACCTCCTCCCTTCAGATCACCCCTGACAGCAAGGCAAGGGAAAGAAGAGGAAAAAACAGTTGTTGCTTAATGTTGTACACTTGCTAACAGCCTCAAAAACTCCTGGCCTTACAAAGCCCCATCAGCACTGAACTCCACTTTGCTGCTTAAGAGGATGAGAGAAAAGAGGGGCTTTATCATCTCCTTAATATGTGCTCTCAGAAAGCCTTACCTGCAGAGGCAGAGCCCCTGCTGCTTGAAAAGCCTTCTTAAATCTAATTTAAACCCCCACTGTCAACAGGGCGATTAGCACTGCCCAACTGGACCACAAGCACCACAGGGATGACTGGGGCCAGCTGAAATTAATTCGCTCATGGCTCTCCGGACTGTGATTTTCCTCCCTCCACCTCCTCCCTCTCTAGTAATGAAGTGGAGACGCTGAGTGAGCAGATGCCCTAGAGGAAGGGGTCCCCCCACAGCAAAGCCCCTCCATCATTGTGCCTTTGCTGGCCTGGGGAGTGCCGCTGGACCCGTGGGTAGCTGTGCAGACCCTCCTGCCCTCGTGGTCTAGTATAGATGGACAGAAGTTGGAGGGATGGCCCTCAAAAATATCCCAGCTGCTTTGGTTGAAGACATGCCCCTGAAGGTAGCCATAGGCTTGCAGGGCTCTTGGCTCCAACATACATGCTGAAGCCTGGAGTTGCCCCATCTTCCCTGGATGTCACTGGTAGGATGCCTCAGTGAGAAAGGCAGCAACCAAAGCTGCTCCCCGTGTCCGTGGCGATGAAGAAAGAGGCTCTCCTGAAGGGAGCATCAGCCCAGCTAAAACCAGAGCTGTTTTCCAGGATGTACTGCAGAGGCCAGGGGCTCCAGGGTCAGCTGGGATGGTCTGGGGAGGAACAAGCAACCCATGAAATGTCTCAGACTGTTTGGGAGCCTGCCTGCCTGGCGAGCTGGCTCCCAGGACAGGTAATTTCTTGCTTGTGTGGATCACAGTGATGTGCTTCCGCTGGGGCAGGGAGCTATGGAAAGGCCAGCAGGGCCCCGAGACCCCCAAGAGCAAGGTCCTTGCCCTGCAGCTGCAGAGGCTGGGGGATTTCTGCTCCAGGAGCAAGGTGGGTTCCTCTCCTCTCAAACCACAGCTCACAGCCCCTCCAAACTGATGAAGTGAGCTCTAATGCATCAGGACACTCCATCCCACACCCTGTCCCCAGTAGGACAAGGGACACACAGAGGGCTGCTATGACCTGCCTCCTCCATAGCCTGAGGATAGGCAGGGGAACCGTCCCTGTGGCATGGCTCCCTGCCAGCCACATCCTACTTCCACGAACAATGTCAGGAGAGCACTGCACAGGTACACTGCTGGGAACCTCTCCAGCGACCCTGCCTACCAACAGCCCTTGGTGCCACGGCCACTGCGGGGCAATGCTGCTGCACAGGCAGCTTCCTGCTGCTGCCCATCCCCTCTTACTGCTCAGAGCCTTGAAGGGGGATGTTTCCCACAATCCATACCTGTCCTTACAACTACCATCACATTAACCGGCCTTTCTGCAAGCGGAGGGCAGCAGTCCAAGCCCAGCCATCTGCTCCAGCAGTGATAAAAGCTAATGCAAAGCACAGCATACTAATAAGCATCGCATGTCTTCGAAATCAGCACTGGGGGAAGCATGGCAGGGCAGGAGGGGGCCTGAATCCCCACAGCAGAGGCTGCAGAGAAACATTGCCCAGACCTACTCCTCAGGGACACCAGTGGCACCTGGACAGAAAGCTCAGCTGAGCCACCATACCCAAGCCCCACTCCTCCACACCCCGCATCTATGCCCGGACAGCCTCCAAGATGGAGGAAAGCTTGGACCAACAACCGGAAATGTCATTTTCCCCCTCTTTTTACTCAACTTTCCTCTGCACTGAGCATTTCCTGGCTCCCGGCAGAGAGAGATTGCAGGAATCAATCGGATGTTTACTTCTATTAAAGAAGTGCCAAAGACAGTGGTATTTTCTGGTGCCTCCATTCAAGTGTGGCCTTGGGCTGAGTTTTTCAATTGATGCTTCCCTCAGTGGCATGGAGCTGATGGCACCATGCCAGGGACAGACAGAGGAGATCAGACAGAGACGGGAGGGAGATAGGAGATGGAAGATGCTCGTGGTCCAGGTGTGTCCCAGTGCTCCTCCCTGGAAGCTGGAGAAATCACCCAAGATGGACACATTTGTGGGCAGATCCTGCTTACTCCCTCTCTACAGGCTGTTATTACTGTGGGAAGGAGCTCTTGGTGTCACAAAGAATTTTGGCACTTCAATTCCCAGTCTCCACTCAAAAAACAGAATATTAATGATGGGGAACAAAACCCAAAACAAAATACAAAAGCAAAACCAAACTGCCATACACTCAGCAAACAGCCCCAAACATTTTAGGAAGGTCCTGCTGCCTCATGCCAGGTTCATTTTGTGATTTCCAGGCAAATGCTTGCAGCATTTCTTATTTTTGTCTGCCAGGATGCATTGCCCTTCAAACTCCCCAGGATTTTGCTCACAACACTGCTTTTTGCCTTGAGGAGAGTCTGTGGCCAAGCTGCTTTATGAACTTCCTAACCCCCCTTAAGATGCAAACCTCCAGGGCAGAGAAAAGCATCCTAGTGTTAAAATTCAGACCATGCCATAGTCACACGCTGGCCTTAGCAAAACAAAGAGGAGAGGGAGGACAGACAGAGCTTGTTATGCAGACTTCCTCCATCAGCTGGATGCCCGTGGCACAGTGGACATGGCATAGGGCAGCATGGTGTTTCCAAAGCCTTTCCAAGCCTCAGGAGCCTTGTTGCTGTTAGTGGGGATTTATAGGGTCTGGCCACAGGAGCTTTAACATCCCCCTTAGTGGCACCTGGGGCCACAGGGACAAAGGGGTTTGGCTTGAAATAAGACTGCACCTCTTAGTAGCCCAAACTTGCTCCTCCGGAGGTCTGTTTTCTGCAGCACCCATGCAAGGGGCTGGACACCAGCATGGGCACTGGGTCCAAATTTGCTGGTGCTGGGGTTATCCCAATGCTACCACACCAGAGAGGTGAAGGGCACCATGATGCTGCAGAAGCACAGGGGCATGTGGGGCACAACCACCAGCTGCTGCCCCAACCCAACTGCTGGCACCTTGCAGCCCGCAGGACCCCCTCCCTCCAGCACAGGCAGGACCACTCTGGCTTGGCCCCAGAAAAACTCCCGGTGGTGATGTTCCCAAGCCAGGGATAGCTACAGCTCCCTCTCAAATCCACAAACACAGCCAAGGACTGAAGCCACAGCATCCGCCACTCAGAATGCTGAACAGGTTTGCTTTTTGCCAGCATGCCAAGACAAAGCTGGAGGAGGATGAGAGCCTGAAGCCTGTGTTGCAGGGGCTCAGGGGCACGAGCATGTCTCGAGTGAGGAGCACTGCAAGAGACCTTGGCAGCCCATCTTGTCCAGGGATGGAATAAGACGCTGGCTTAGCAGCAGGGAGCATAAGGGAGGGAGCATCCAGTTGCATAGAGCTTGCTGGGCATTTAAATTTTTGCTTGTTTATATTTTTGGGCCTTTTTTAAGTGCTTGGCACAGAGGAAGCCACTCCAATGACTGACACCGCCTCCCCCCAGAGATGCCTCAGGATGATTAGTTTTGCTTTGCTTCATCTCTCCCCCAGACCTGCAGTACAAGCTGGCAGGAGGACGGGGCAGGCAGGGGCCAGGCAGCCTCTGAGGCCCAGGGAGGGCTGTTGGAGGCAGTAAAGGTCTCAAGATGCTGGGGACCATGTGCTCCCCACTAGTCTCTGCTTGCTGTTCTTTCCCATCCAGGTCCCATGAGAGATGCTGGCCTGCCCACCCTGCAACCTGTCCACTTGCCCCTGAAGCTCCGTCCATCCCCTGGCATGTGGTCTCCTTCCCAGCACAACGGGCCACAGCAGAGAGCAAATGGCATGGAAGGAGGATCAGGATGGCCAAGGGACCCCGGCTCTGGCCAGGCTGTGCGCCTACCACAGCCCTCTCCTCTTTCCTGCCACCCCGCAGGATGCAGGGGGTCCTCTGGACCTTCACCAGATAGGGTGCCCCAAAGAAGGAATGCTGCTGCAGGTGGGCGAGCAGGACGAAAGGCACTCCACCATCAGCTTGCATGCTCACCAAGCTGTTCTGCAGACATCAGCTGGCAAAATGCATACAGCTGTACCACAGCCACCCCCAGTCCCGCCTGGCTGCACCCTTCACAAGTCCTTCAGCCCGTCTGCACCCCAACCCACCTCACCTCTGCAGCCCCAGGCTCCC
The DNA here is from genome assembly GCA_013401275.1 of Pandion haliaetus. Taxonomy (NCBI): domain Eukaryota; kingdom Metazoa; phylum Chordata; class Aves; order Accipitriformes; family Pandionidae; genus Pandion; species Pandion haliaetus. The sequence continues at coordinate 675,729 of VYZV01017332.1, read as the reverse complement.
CCCCAGCTGACCAGCAGGTTTTGCAGGGGAGATTGCCATGGTGGGTCATGCCTGATGGACTCCTGCTTGTGGGTTTGCATGAGCACCACACATGCCTCCAGCTCCAAACACCTGCAGAGCACTTGGGGCACAAATTTGCAAACAATGCAATGGGACAGTGTCCTGGACAGTGGTCCCAGCAACACCTTCACACCACCAACTAGCCTGGGGTCACCAGCCCACAAGCCTCTGTGGGGACACAGGCCACCCCAGGCAGCTAGGAGAGATGTGATGGTGAGGTCATTTATCCTGCTCCTGCATATTATGGGCTGCCCTTGGCCTTCTTCCCCACCGCAATGATGCTGCCCAAAACCTGGGCAGGGAAAAGCACAGGCTGGAGAGAAACACTGCCCACCCTGCAGCTAGATGGGGTTTGGTGCTCATTGCTTCTCTCAGTTCTATTCAGTTTCTCCACCCTGCTCACCCCATGCTGTCCCACAGGCTCCCAGCACCCCCGTGCAACCTGCTGGGGACTGTCCCCAAACACCAGAGTGGCACCCAGTTTTTGTAGCGGGCAACTGAGTTGGCTGCAAAATGGTGAGCTGGGGGAAGCTGAAGCATGGGACTGCTCCGTGATGCCCTGAGGACAAGTGAGGAGAGTGGCAGCACAGGGAGGAACTAATCCTTCCCTTTGGTGGGGACAGCCCATCTTAGGGCCTTTCTGCTGCCAGCAGCCCCTCTGGTAGACACAGGGGTCTGCCCCAGAGCTGAGCCCAGGGCTGGCGCTGGAACTGAGGCAACATGCCTGACCCCTCTGCCTGCAAACACCCTCCTGGGAAAGCAGGGGGGGGAACTGACCCCTTTTCACGCCAACACCCCAAATGGCCCCACTCACACATCAAGCTTCGCCGTGCACCGGCAGCTGTCTAGCCATCACCACTGCCTCAGTTTNCCCCCTATCCTGGCATTGCCTGGATGGAGCTGGGAGAAGGAGAAAAGCAGCTGCGAGAGGCTGAAGCGTGGGGTCTCTCTCCCACCAGCATTGCTGAAATGGGCTGGGGGCACCCACAAGCCCCAGGCTGGTGCCGCTCACCTGGCCTCCAACTGCTGCTTCTTCGGGGGCCTCTGACCGCTGCAGCCTGGAGCCGGCAGAACACGTGGGGTGAGCCCAATGGGCCACCGAGAGCACCTCTGAAACCCGTTGAGGACCCTTGCCCTCCTTGGGGTCCTGCCCCAGCCCTGCAGACAGAGTTTGCTGAGAGTGAGCAGAGGATGAGGAGGCAGGAACGGAGTTGGCCAGAGGCAGCTGTGCTGAAATAAAAGTCAAGAAAGTGGCCCAAAACTACAGGAAAATTTAATTATCAAGGACAAAACACCATCTGTTTGTGTGGACTGTGACCTCCCGCTGCCCCCTGGCTTTTAACAGCTCTTAAATTAGCATGTTTGTTAGGGGGTATTAGCTGTCTGACATCAGGGAAGCAGTTCTGGCAGGGTGAGGCGGGGGACAGAGCGACCAAAATGCAAAACGCGTGCTGGGGCGGCACGGGGGGCTTGGCGGTGGTGGGGGAAACAAAACACCCCTTTGGAGATGAGGATCCCATCTGAGCATGGCTCTTGCTAGCAGCAGTAAGCTCTGGCAAGCCCAGCATTGCTGCGTGCTACCACTGGCAGGCGAGCTGTGGTGTGAGACTGTATTTAGGTCTCAGCGTCTTTCTGAGAAAGAGCCAGGAAGATGTACACTCAGAGGAAGATTTTGCATGTAAAGTCAGCAGAACTAAATGAATACTCAGTATAGGAGAAACTGGGTTAAAATCCAATTTGTATCCAGCCCTGCAAGGGAGGGAAGATGCATACATTGGTACCGAGCCCTGGTACTGATTTAGTGATGTCAAACTGTGCAAATCCTTTCTTTCTTTCTTGTGGTTTACAGGGTACAGCATCCAAGGTGGACGTATCATCACCTTCCTACCTACCAACACTGGATGCAGTGAGCAGAAAACAGTCTGAACCCAATCTGGCTACTTAAGAGAAAAACAACTCAGCTGGAAGAGGTCCCACTTTGCAAGATCCCAGTGGCTTTCCTCTCGATTACCTGAGCTTTACTCTGCAAGCTCTGCTCCGCTTTCAAGCCCCACAGCTGCCACAGAGGAGGCTGAAGACGAGGGTGGTTGCTGACAGCATTGCTCCTCCAAGGCACTTTTTCCACCAGTAAACCACCAAAGCCAAGAGCTAAACATGAATGCAGGTGGCCTCTGTGACTTGCCATGGAGACTTGCATCCAGGGAGCACGGATCCAGGCCTAAATTCACCCCGGGGTAATTCTAGGGGCTGTGGCTCTAGAGGTGGCCGTGCTGCCATACCCCAGGAGCGAGCATGGGAGCACTCGATGCTCCTCCTGCTTGGCCCCATGCTCTCTGCCACTGCTGCTGCACATCACCCTGCTGCCCATCACCCTGCCCCACCAGCCAGTCCCTTGCTGGACATTCTGGGCTCTCTTTCCTTCCAATCCACAGAACCAGTACATACCTCACATTCCTGTGCCCCCAACAGGTCAGCTCCTCTCCAACTCTGTGCCAGGTTTGTATGCCTTAAGACTCCTGTGTATCTGCCCTTCCTCAGGCTCCCTCTCCCTCCAGCCATTGCCCTGTCTCTTCCACCCCCAAAACCATGCCATGTCTTTGCTCCTTCTCACCTCTTACCAGCAGGCAAAGCAGCCAGTATATGAAAAGCAGCCCTTGCAATGCCAAACTCTTCTTGATGGTCCCCCTTGCCCACCTGCACCCCAGTGATCTCCATCCTGGGAGGTTAGTGCTCTTCAAACTGCTTGATCAGAGCCTGCACTCATCCCTCCCCTCTCTCTGGGGCCAGGCAGCAGGCAGGGACCCGGCTGCCACCCTCTGCCTAGCCAGCTGCCTTCCACCATGCATGGCCAGGCAGGTGCAGACCATGTGTGCACTTTATCTCAGGACCCTTACTGCAAGCTCCAGCACTGAAGGAGGAAAAAAACCAGCAGCCGTGGAGTCCCCGGTGGCCTCCAGCCCCCTCCCAAACTCTGGCTCAAGTCCATCCACTGGGGCAAGACTCAGTTTAGGGGAGGGTTTGCTTTTTAATTAGAAAATATTCATCAGCGTTTAAAAATCAAATAATAAAAAAAAGTGTCAACCAGCTGGGGCTCCGAATGCTGGGGCGTTTTGGCTCCCGACCGAGCACTTTGATAGAAAGGCTCTTTGGAAAACGCCGTAGAAAATATTTAATTTCTCCCAAGGCCTGCATATGGGGCTCATCACTCGTGCATATTGCACAGGAATATTCATGTGCGCTGGCCCCCTGCTACAGGATGACGAAGGTTCGTCGGTGCAGCATGCGAGAGGGGCTCCTTCCCTTCCCTTCTCTTTTTTCACTTTGGAAGAGGAAAGCACTGTATTTCACTTTCAATCCCCAAATATTTGTCAATGGCAGAACAAAGGAAAAGCTGAGCCAGAGTCAAGTCTACTTGTACTCATCAGCTTGCTGCACTCACCGCAGGGTAAAGCCACAGATGAGCAGCAAATGTGGGGAAACACATTTCTGTCCCTCGTTTTGGTCTTTTCTGGTTGCCTGAGCCCATTGCGCTGCTGCCTGGATACAGGAGCCCAGCTTCCACTTCCCTGGCATGGCAGGAGGTTTCAGTTCAAACCCCACTCTCCACACCAAAGACCCAGAGATGGCTTATCCTGGATCTGCCTTGGGGCATATCCTTTAGCCAATGCCCTTCTGCAAAACGCAGGGAGGGTGGAAGTACTCCACCATGGCCACAGAGCTGATTCTGTCCCAGTGAGGGGATGACTGCCATAGCTCACTTGGTCCTTCATCTTCCACCAGTACTGCTGCCTCCCTCCCTTTCACCCTCAGCTTTTGGCTCAGCTGCATTTTAGCTGAGGGCTTCTCTGCAACAAGACAACAAGCTCTTCTGAAAGGAGCCAACCTCACACCAAGCATCTTCTTGCCCTTTTGCAGGGATGCTCAACTCCAGTAAATGCTCCCTTTATCCCCTTGAGACCCACTCTTCTCATGAGCTCCCACCTCCAAGGTGCTCTACCTCCTGCCCCGCAGCCTGCTCAGGCTGCCCGACCTTCTTTAACCTTTCCTAAAGGGTTTGTGCTCCCCTTCCCCATCTCTGGCTGCACCCCTCACCCCCATCAAGCTGCTCTCTGCAGCTCCAGCACCTCCCAGCACAGTGTGCAACAGCCCTCGCTGAAGCAGATCCTGCCTGGCCCCAAAAAAGCTTCCTCCTGGCAGATGAAAACTCAGAGCATTAATTAAGAGAAACTCTGGGCAAGGAGAGGGGGTAGGAAAATAAACCATCACTATCTCTGGCTGAAGTGAAGCCGAAGACAACTCAGGGAGAAGGCACAGCTCCCGCTGGGGTTGCAGAGGAGCGCAGCACGTTTGTGCAAGGGTCAAACTGTAGCTCTTGAACAAATTCATGCAAAGTATTAATAAAAAAATCTATTGAATCTTCAAAACAGGAATCATTCCTAAGTAACTGTGCACACAAACATGCACATACACACACATGTACATTTTATTACTTTTGTTATTTTTTGGCAACCCTTGCCAAGCAGAGGGGAAATTTGATGCCAGGTACATGCCTAGGCAGGGTCTGCAAGACCCACTATGGAAAAAAAAAATCAAAGAACAAAAAGTCCTTCAACCACATCTGGAGCATTGTGCCCAGCTTTGGGCTCCGGTACAAGGTGGGCATTGCTGACCTCCAGCAAGTCCAGTGAAGGGCCACCAGGGTGGTGATGAGGACATGGGGACATGGGAGAGCACATGAGGATGAGGACAGGCTGAGAAAACAGGGCTTCTCCTGCCTGGAGAAGGGATAGTTTCAGGGGGGACCTAACAGCAACCTGACAGTGCCTACCGGTAGATTACTGAGAAGAGGGAGGCAGACCCTTTCCCTCCATTGTGGGAGATGAGAGACAACAGGCATGAGCCACAACAGGAGAGGTTCAAGCTTGCTATAAGGAAGACGTTTTCCTGTGACAGTCACCCGCTGGATGATGAACCCAGACAGGTTGTGGGATCTCAAGCCCTGGTGTCTTTCAAGACCCAGATGGGCAAACTAAACTGGTCTGCACTCAGTATTCACCCTACTTGAGGCAGGAGGCTGGACTAGAGACCTCCCAAGGTCACTTTTCACCTGGACAGATGTATGAGCACGCCATTGCCAGGAAAAATTAAGTATTAAAAAGTCCCCCACAAATATTGGGAAATGGATGTCTCTGCTCAGCGCTCCTTTCAAACATGTTGGAAAGCAAAATCTGATTGAACAAGTCTGAGCAGCTCTCCGCCTGGAGTGGGACAGAGACCACAGAGGGGGATGGAGACCTTGGAGCTGCAACACAGCAGGGCCAGATCCTGCACTTAGCCCATCCTCATCGATGAAGTGGAGACTGAGAAGGCCATCTTCCCCTCTTCCAAACCTCCTTCTGTAGGGACTGACTTGCACGACACCGATAAGTGATTAATGAGCGGCCAAGCCCGTCAGCATGCAGGCTGCGTGCATGGGCGCTTGCGTGTGTGCACGCCGCTCCCTGAGACTTGGCGGGGAGGGCAGCTGGGGGGAAGAGTGCTGACAAGCAGATGATTAATTGAAATGCAAGGGGGAGGAAAAGTAACGTCCGCTAAAACTATCATGCGGCGCAAGCATGGGAAAGAAACTCGGAGATGCTGTCCCCATCCCTGCTCCGCACGCATTGCACTTCCCAGCTTCAAGCTGCTCGCCGGTCTCTTCCTGGCTTCTATTTTTGCAGGTGCAATTTCATATTTGAAAATAACCATGCTGCACACGCACATGTATTTTTTTCCTCCCCGGCCCCCAGCTCATTGCACACAGAACGGCAGTGATGGGAGAGCAAACTTCCCAGTCTGCGGCACACGGCAGCAATTAGACATCCAAGCGCTCATTACCCTGTGCCTCTGGGCGAAGGCACCCGCAGCCTGGGCTCTCCACACTGCCTGCACCACCTGCACCTTCCAAGCAGTGCAGGTTTGAAAATGCACATAAAGTTACCGTTTTGCTCTAAAATAATAATAAGAAAAAAGGAACAAAACAATAAAATAAAAGAGGCTGAAAGCTCAAGCTTGGCTCAACTCTGAAACATTTCTTAGAGTCTGTAAATTATATCCCAAGCACTGGAGCTGGTACAATTGCACTATCAGCAAAGAGGGGGAGCAAGCTTCTGTTCCTCATCTGGTGCAAACAGGCTCAGCTTGGGTCACCAAATAAATAGCACGGAGGTGCAAAGTGGTATACACTGTTCCCCTGCACCACTGCTGGGAAAAGCACAGAGGGGGAAAGTGACGGGAAGGGGGTCATTTGAAGGAGCAACAAAGATTTTGTTATGATCAAGGTCAATAATAGCATCCTGGGAACCTCCTGCCTCCAGCTCCTCCTCCAAGGAGGAGGACCAAAGGGGAGATGAAAAGGTCTTCCCACAGAAAGGAGAGGATCCTGAGCTTCAAAGCCTTGGGTTGGAAAATTGGGCATGTGATCTCGCTGGTGGCTTTTTGATGCAACCGTGGTGCAGATGACAAACACCAGATCCTTGCCCGAGTGAGCACCAAGCAAGTGGGGCTTTACGAAGTCTAGCAGGAAGGAGATGTACACCGGGGTAAAACAGGACCCAAATTTGGGCTGCTGGAGCACAGTTATTACCAGCTTTTGCTCAGCAAGCCCATCCCAGCCAAGACAACTAGCTTAGAAAATTAACTCAGTGAGTTGTTCAGCACTTTGCCACTCAGGTAACGAGCAGAGCTGTAGGCGATTGCATCGGAGGGCTTCACGAACCACTTGTACCATTGACATGGTTTAACAGACTGCTGTTTATGAGACAGAGCAGTATTTAAAAGACACATTTCTCTCAGAGCTGCACATAAAATTTGATAGCTAAATAGCTGTAAATGCTACTGAAGTCTGACAACTCAAAGAGGAATAGAGGGTCTGTCATGCGGAGTATCCGCCAATACACCCGGCCCCGCAGAGCCAGCGAGACTTCCAGTCTCATAAAACCTTTTTTATATTGGAAGTGAGAATTTGTGCAGCGCATATGAACTCTCTTTTATTGGGCTGGTGTGATGCTGAGAAAATGCAGTTAAAGTTGTACAAGTCCTCCTTGGAGCTCTATCGGGGCGCCTATAAATCAAAAGCTTTATCCTGGAATGGGTTTGCTAAATAAACCTGTTTTAATTCGGGCTCGTGCCGAGCGGCAGGAGCTTGCAGCAGGAGTGCATGCCTCCCCTCAACACTGCCCGCTTGCACTGGCAGAGTGGGGTCAGCCCCAAGCGAGAAGGTGTCTGGCCCACTTCGCCAGTATTGGGGCCAAGAACAGCATCCCCAAAACAGAGCATCCTCTAGAGCCTGCCACCACTCTTCTGTCCTCTAGCATGGGGGTTTTAACGCCCCTAAACATCCATGGCCCCCCATGATGCTCTCAGCTCACAGCCCCAGCCCAGCTGCTGCCCTGAACCCAGTCCAGACCCCTGTGCCTATGCAGCTGATTCGGAGAGCTCCCAGGAGCACCCTGGGCTGGAAGGACCACAGACCCACCTTCGGTACCCAGTGGAAATGGAGTATTTCCGAACCTTCATGAAGGCCTGGAGCACTCCATTTGGGGAGGAAGATTTGGGCCAGCTCCCTTATCCCCCAAAGACTCCTACATCTCCACTCTACAGCTGCATTAATTATTTCATCTTAGTCTGGCTTCCTCATTAAGCTAACCTAGACGGCCTGCGGCTGAGTGACAGCAAAGCTAGTCTGCAAGAACCCAAGCCAGCAGCACTGGAAGCCATAGGCTTGATGTGATTTACGCAGACTAATATTACACATATCTCAAACATGCAATCTTTAGAGGACCTGAGGCTGCTGGCTGGACGGAGGAAAGCCCACGCAGAGCCTTCAGTGCAGCATTCAGACTGAGCCTGGGTATTGGCATCTCACCCTGCACTTGGCCAGGGGGGTTGAGCCTGATGGTGGGAGCAATTCCCTCATGGATGCCCTAGAGGCACAGGGAGCAGAAAGCCTGGTCACTGCTGCCAGCAGACCCAAGTGTGACACAAAACATGTGTCAAAGCAAGGGCTGGGAAGCACAACTCCTCCAGCACCAGCCACAGCACAGCCCCTTCACCCCACTGATGTGTCTGTGAGTTCAGGTAATTTTGGCATCAGGCTCCCCTTGGGATATCTGGCTTTCATGGGCTGTAAGAACAATGCTTCAGGGCATTACACAGATGCCCTTTTTCCAATACTGCCAAATCTGAGGCTTTTGTGTGAATTCTCCACATTTTGCCGTCTCTGCAAACAAGTGTATAGAAATACAAGACTTCAGTCCCTTGGAAGACTCCAGGGAAAATTCAAAGCAATGAAGAAATATGAGTTGTTTTTCCATGAACCCATAAAAAAAAAAAAAAAAAAACCACCCTGAAAAACCCCACATTACTTTTCAGCCCAGTTTTGCCAGCAGTACAGGTCTTTTTCCCACAGTCTAAGGAATCAACACATTTTCAAATCACTCCTGCTTATGGTATTGAATATCAGAAAACGATTGCCTTTCATTCAGCAGCTGTTTTGGGACACCGAGGGAAAAGGCAAACAGCCTAAACCTAGCAAAACATGAAGAAAGGCTTCGATGCATTTAAAAACTAGTTGCAAGGACTGAATGGGAAAGGAGAGGTCTGCAAGGGGTGCGTGCAGAGAGGAGTGTTTCAGGGTCATGGCATCCTTTCACAGCCCCAATCTTGCTCAGTAGCAGAGGGACCATTGCAAGAGTGCTCCACTCCCCTGGCTCCTTGAAAAAATGCAGGGATGTGTCCTCATTTCCCCAGGACAATCAGCAGTATCTCCTGATTTACCCACCTTCAGCCTTTCCAACATGCGGTTGCCCTGGCATCTCCATGCTGCCAGTGGGGAGCAGGGCTCCAAAAATAAACCGATCAGCTCAGTGCATTAAGAGGAAACCCAAAGGAGGGAATAGCAACAGGAGTTGGAGGATTTGCTGAAATAAGTTTCCCCTGCAGCACAGGAAGGAGACAAGCCCTGGTCTCCTACAGGCTTGTGCCATTTAATCCTCCAATGCCCCCAGCAATAGCTCCAACCCCCTCCTGCTCGTGCTATGTCCCTTGCTTCATCCACAGGGAGGGGACCCAAAGCCCAGAGCTTTCCTGAAACGAGGGCATGAACCTGGCCACCAACGCCAGTGGCCTTCTCTGTCTATCACACCCAGTGGCAATCGGCCAGCAGGATGGCAAGCCTTCACTGGGGAAGGCTGATAGCCCAGCTGACCACAAGAAAGACACTGAAAGCGAGGGGAGATGGGGACAGCCAAACCTGGCAGGTATCAGCACTCAATTTGGGTTTTGCAGCCCATCAGCCTTGGTCAAACATCCCCAATAATACCCCTGGGCAAGGGACCAGAGCAGGGCACCTTGTGCCCATCCTATCTGACCCCTGGTTCCCACCTGGCCCCCACAGAGCCACAAAAAAAGCCTTAATGCTACCAGGTAAGCTAACAGCCATGACCGGCAGGCTTCTAACAAAGACAAACTGCCTCTCTCCTTCCTTCCAGATTGCAAGCAGATGTGTGCTTAAATTACCTGCTGCTGACCGTGACGCTTAGCAAAGCGACGTGGTCTAGGAGCAGAATGAAGAAAAAAATGTGTGAAATGAGGGAGGGAAGGATTAGCAGGAATTCAGCTGGCTCTGGGAGGGCAAAGTGTGGCCATTGCAGAAAACAAATATCCCTTCCATTGCAAGAGGTGCATTCATGACAGCTAGCGCAAGGGAAATCCAGACTTTGCTAAAGACAGCAACGAAATTAAGAAAGCTTGGGGAAAGGCTGCAGGGTTGGGTCTGGGCTCCCCAAAGGGAATAGCTCCCAAACCACAGCATGCTACCGGAGCAGCCCTGCTTGCATTACATGGCCTTGGCTTCCTCTTCCAAAGAAACTCTTCAGGCCTGTGTGAAGAGTACCCAGCTGCCTGCATGGCTTGTACACCCTGGCTCCAGACTGCCTGACCCAGCTGCTGCTGGTGTTGGCTCCCACAGTGCGCTGCATGTGTTTATCCATCCTTCTCCATGGGCTTCCCCAGTGATGCCACGGGAAGCCCATCAGCAGCCCCTTTGCCCAGGAGAGCACAGACACCCAGGGCCCATCTCGGGGGTGCTAAGAACAATGCTAGTGGAGGGAAAGTCTGCAGAAAGGTATCCCCACTGTGATGCATGAGAAAAATAGGACCCCCGTGCTCCACACCACCTCTGCCCCTACTCAGAGCCAGCTTGCACTCAGGCTGATGGCAGCTTTCCCCTCATGGGAGCCCAGACACTGTGTTTCTACTGCACTGTGGGGGCAGCAGCTTGCTGCAAGGATCTCCAGTCTCTGGAAGAGCATCCAAGGGCGTCTCCCATCTCCCAGCAGCGTCCTGCATGGCAGGACAGCATTTTGCAAACCGAGCCATAGAAATCAAGCCCAACCTGCTCCCCTTCCCCCTCACTGCTCCTGGCTTGCTCTCTGCTGAGCCCTTGCGGGTCACACGTGGCGTCCCACTTCCCGGCACAGCTCCACCGGCTGGAGCAAAGAGCAGAGTCAGACCCCAAATTGCAGATTAGTGCGTTGGGTTCATGCACGGGAAACAAAAGATCGGAAATCTCTGAAGTGCACAGCTGGAATCCACACCCTGACCATGTTTTTGTGAGATATCACGTACGTTTTTAAAAGCTATCTAGAGAGGGTTCTGCTTTAAAACAGCCTGGCGGCTGCTGCACTGACACCACTGCCTGTCATGCTGACCAGGACCATCGATTGTTCCCTGTCCCCCACAGGCCATGCTCATCTGTAGCCTTTAGCCTTAGGTTATGAAATTATTCAAGGAAAGGATTAAATGTCCTCCTCTGCATTTGTTCAGCACCAGCTGTGGACGGAGGGTGGGAAGGGAAGGATGTGTGACCCAGAAAAATCACTGCAGGATACTACATGCCAACACCCTGAACTGATGGTCCCCAGAAACCCTGGGTTTCTCTCTCCATTGTATTTACGGCCTCACAAGGTCACTGCAAGGGGTAAGCCCACAATCAGCCATAAGAAGCTCACGTGGCACCATGAGGAACGGGGACCACCAAAGCACTCATCTCCCTCTCATACCGCAAATGTGTCTTCTTTTCCCTTCAAAGATCCTGCAACAGCAGCTATATGTTTATGGGTTGCTAAACTATGAGGTCTGTCTTTGCCCTTTTTCACATACTAGGCTTCTGGGCTGAGTGATGCCAGGTGAGATCAAATATCCTTGTGAGATGCTTACCCACCCTTGTTCCTCAACACCACTTGTCTCCAAGGAGTCTCTCAACATGCTGCAGGAGCCTGGGCAAGGGTTTAATTCCCCTCAGGGCTTTGTTTCTTCCTTGTTGCCTCTTTTTCCCACCTCTCATGCTGCCTAAGTTGCAAGCTGCCCTCTCAGCTTAGCTGTGCAGGATGTTTGCTTCACCTTAATTCACAGCCACCCATCTGTGCATCCTTCCTGCGTGCATTGCCAGCCTGCATTGCCAGCCAGGAACGACCAGTGAGCCCTGCCTATGCGTGCTCCTTCCCAGGCCTCCTCCTCCCCAAAGCATCATCCACAATAAACTCGAGGCAAGCATTTCCTCCAGGAGAACACAGTTTGCTCCATTCAAACCGACCTTGGAAAAGTGGCAGCTTCTCCACCTCCCTTCCCCCTTCATTTGGACCAGTGGAATTGACACAAGACATTGCATTTCCAATTGAAACAATTAGCTTAAAAGCCCAGTTTGAAATTAAAGGTCCAACCCAGTGATGTGCCACAACCAGTCTCCACAGCGAGAGAATATTTTGGGAGCCTCTCCAGTGTTAGTCCTTTAGGGACTGTAAAGAAGGTGCAATGTGCAGCCAGGATCCATCAGACACCAAGCTCAATGCACTCGCCCTGCTGGGGCATGGAGCTGGACCCCACACCCCATTTGGAAAAACACTTTCTCAGCCATACAGTAAATACCAGAGCAGCAATACCCGGTGGTACAGCCACAGGCTTACTTTGACATGGGGAACAGCCAGGACAAGCCAGCCTGGGACAGCAAAACTGGGAGCAAAAACCCCCTCCAGCAAATGTGGGGCCGATGATGAGATGCAGAAAGAATATAAGTAATTGAACGAAGGTGTCTGCTTTTTCCAGCATACGTGTGGAGTTATTCTCACCTGAAATCAGTTTTTGGACAGCTAGAGAGCACATGCTGTTTCAGGCAAAACATGCGTGGCCCCCTCTCCCAGGCAGGGAGTTATCTCAGGGTTTATTAACGGGCAAAGCCACCACACTGACATGCTTGCAGCATCGTGGTGAGAGCAGCAGGGAAGGAGAAGCAGCAACACCTGCTCTGCTCCTCCCTAGGGAAATGATCAAAAAAAGAGCAAGACCATCACCTGCAGCCAGGGATGCCCAGCACTGTTCAGATGGCTCCAAGCCCTGGCTGCCCTCCCTCCCACACCAAGATGGGAAACCTATTACACGCTGCAAGCAATGAAGCCTCCACTGCTTCCCTGGAGGCACTTTCACAGTCAACTTGAGGAAATTGTTCCTGATATCCAGCCTAAATTTCCCTTTGTTGATTTTCAGTTGAGCAGCGGAAAGGTGGGAGCTTTAATGAGACAAGCGGGGCCGCTGCAGGGGAAGGAGCCGTCAGTTTGAGCGAGGCAATGCACAGAGCTGTGGTTTAAGTGGAGCAGCTATTGCGAAAAGCCCAGAATCCTACAAACTTGGGATGGAAAATGTCTATTAACTTTCCCAATGGACTAACATGAGATTGTTCCCCCATTTTCTAATGCTTCTCCCAGTCCAGCTATTTGATTGGGACCAGAGCTCTGCAGAAATATGAAGGGCTTCTTCNTTTTTTTTTTTTTTTTTTTTGTCTTTTTTAAGGAATTGCTGTGTGTGGAATAAAATAGGTTTTATGGCCAGATTTTCTTGTTTCATTCAAGGGCAAAATTTTTCCTGTTTTGCCTGCTGGACACAGCTTATTCTGCCCTGAAAAAAACCCAGAACTCTTCTGTCACATGAGCCAGGGCACGAAGTGCATGGCAGCAAGTTGCTACCAGCTTGTGTTTGAAAATAAGAGCTTTTGGGAGTGAGAAATGTGACACAAAACTGCAGACAACTGCCTTCTGGGACACAGCTGCTGCTCAGCAAGGCATCACCCACCTCAGGCGCTTCCTCATAGGAGCCCAGCATGATGCTGTACTGCAAACTGGCACCGGGAGAAGTTTGCTGGATGTGAAGCCAATGCCATCCTTCACTATTTTGTCCCCCTTTAGCTGAGGAAAATGCTTTTCATCAGCAGACAAGACACTGCAATGATCATAAGAGTGTGCCCAGGACATGCAGCTTTGTGAGCAAGGGGTATATAAAGGAACGATGGTACAGCCAAGTGGGCTTGGCCATGGGGAGAGCATGACATCCATTGCTTCCAGCAACAGGGACATCAGGCCCTAAAAACCCAGCTTGAGACATGTGCTTCAGCAAGCAGAGGAGCAATGGTTGGGTCCGGGAGCATCGGGCCCCTCTGCCTTACTCACCTGAACAGCATCAGCGCTGTACAACCCTGAATCCCCAAAACGGTCGGGCTGTTTTGGGGTTTCTCTGTGGGGTAACGAAGTTCCCAGGCTGTGCTGCACCACTGCAGCCAGACCGCTTTGCAGCAGGCAGGGGTTTGCCGAATACACTCAGACCCCCACAGGGTCATGGAAATGGAGGCATCAAAGACCCAGACCATGCAGGGCTAACCCACGTCTGGCAGATGTTTGCCTTAATCACACACCATTTTCTTAAATGTCAGATGGCTGCATGGCAGTAGAAGGGTGCTTTTCCACTCTGGTTTTACGGGCTTGTAAAGGCAAAGTGGCTGCACGCTCCCTGGAAATGTCAGGCTCTGTTTTCCTGAGGACCTGCCATCCATCAGGTTTTACCAGCAGAAAGAAGAGGAGAGTGTGCTTGGTGGTGCTGAGCGAGAGGGTTGTGCAGGCAGGTGTGACTGCAATGAGCCCTCCCTCCCCTTGCACCCACACTGGATCAGAGTGATGCATTGCCTCCTCAAAATCAGCACCCAACTTCCCATGCAGAAAGGGGCAGAAGGGATGGCACCAGAGGCTGCAGGCACCCACTCCGTGACACTAACACCAGGTTTCGCAAGCTTGGCAGGCAATGCTGCTGCAGAGGGCACCCTGTGATTAACCCTGAGCACACAGGCTTGGGATTTTCCCACCATTGCCCTTCAGTGTCACAGCAATACCCTCGCAGGATAAAGCTTAAGCACACAGGCTGCAAAAACTTCGGTAAGAGAGATCTGTACTACAACATAAAAAAAAGTCCAACCTCATCCTCCCTGGTTTGGTTGTAAGGTATAGCTGCAGGACAAACCTGAGTGAAGGGGAATGAAATAGAGATTTTCTTCATCTACTTCCTAAACGTCAGATGAGGGAGCACATTGCACAGTACATTGCAAGTTTGGGATGTGGCAAGATACCAACTGCATTTTATGTGTTGCAAAACCACCTCCTCTGTGGCAGCTGAGATTTCAAAGCATAAGCTCCGACCTTGGTAATATATTTTACATATTGAGTCACTGCCGACACTGGGAATAGCAGGGGAAAAAGGCTGGGATTTCAAAGACTTTAATGCATGGCTGGATCTGCTAAGAACTGGGACAGCCCCACCTGCCAGCCCAGCCCTCCAGCCCTCTGCCACTGTTCATTACGGGCACAAGGCAGCAACACTGAAACACTCTTAGGGCGACATAAAGCACTGGCACATCAGACTAGGCAACAGGAGGATGAGAACTCAAACGAGGATGAGGCACAGCCCTCCGATATACCCATAACCCTAAGGGTGATAAGCGCAACTGAGAGGGTGACTCCCGATTTTTTATTACCCACCTCCAAGGGAGGATGACTTGAACATGCTAGCCCTTTTTTTTTTTCCCGTATGGAAAAAGTCAGGGCAGGTTCATATCCTTTGCCTGTGAAGGCAAACAACCCAAAAACCACGAGGGGAGAGGAGAGAGGGGCCTCAGCAAAGAGCTTTTTCCACTGGTGGGAGCAAAGTTAGATGGGCAGATGGATAGGGAAAGAGAGGAATCCTTCTCACACATGACATCCCACCCTGTCTGGTCCCATCAGACTGACCCTCAGCCTGAAGGTCTATCCCCCTGAGACACATTACCAGGTACATAATTTGATTCCCTCACTTCCCCCCTTCTCCCAGCAAGGGAATAGCTGTCTCTGGTAGCCCTGATTTGCTAAATAAAACACTCCTTGAATGCTCCCTGCAATAACATTTGCACAGAAAATTGACATTCTTCCTCCTCCCACCAGCCCTGATGCTGTTTGTTTGTGAGTTAACAACTTGGATGCTCAGCTGAGCTATTGATCCCTTCTCAGAACAATCATTCTTTTGGGTCCAAAATACACAAAAAATAAAGGAATAAGCTAGTGATGGCAAAAGGAACTTGGCATTGCCACTTAGCCCCATGGCATTGGCATTGCAGGGGGACTCAGGTCCTTCCCAGCTGCTTACGATGTCTTCTGCATATGCAATCATACAAGGTTGGATTTATTTCTCCATCCCTCTCCATTGTCAAGGAAGAGGTGTGGCAGCTTGCAGGTGGAAAGTCAGCTTTCATGACCCAAAATTATGGTTAAGCTTTAAGTATTCATCACCTAACCAGGGCTTCGTAGCAGGACAGCTGGTCCATGTAGGTGTCCAGGCTAGAGATCTGCAGCAGCAGTGGTGCATGGGTACCATCACCTTTAGTTGTAGGAAAGGCAGTGTTTCAGAGACCCAACTCCCCAGCTGAAGGAGAGAGGGCAACACCAGATCAGTCCCTCCATCCAGGGGAGGGTACCCTTTGGGCTTTTGTTATATTAGACAGGACCTGGCATGCCAGAGGCAGAGCAAAGCTCCAGGTTTCATCCATTCCCTCCTGCCAGCACTCACCTGGGAGTGGATCTCCTTCCAATACCCGCTGTAACAAAACCTGACTAAAGGAAACAATTAAGGTCTCTGCAATGCCCTCATCCTCCTTAACCGCTCCTGTACCAGCAGGGCATTGCACCACCTCTCCCGGGGGAATCCTTGCTCATGCCAGTGCTGTATTTTTGCTCTGCAATCTGCTCACATGCCTCTGGCTAATTGTTCTTCAGAATGCTCTTTTCAGGGGAGATTTTCATGGCAAACAATCATTTTTTCCTAAGTTGTATTTTTTTCCTTCAAAGCCTTTGATGTCTGGGAAAATAACAGGCAACCTCAACACACAGCTAAGCATCAGGCAAGGGCTGGGAAGCACTAAGCGGAAATGCATTTAGTTGTCTGGGTCAAAAACCATTTCCTTTGTTAAATGATTATTATTGTTCCAAGAGGATTTCAGTGGGAATTGAGGGTGCTTAGATAGATGGATTCACAGGTTTGCTGAGCTTCTATAAGGGTCTCTATATCCTCCACCATAATTCTACATCATAACTTCCAACACCAATAACTCTTCTATGACTCCCAACAGATATTCCTGTGCCTTCCAAAGCAATAACTTCTCAATGAACTCCAGACCTGCCAAATCGACTGTTTTCCCCCTGCGGACGCCTGCTTTTTGGCCCTTCTCACTGCCCTCCTGGGAATCTTGACCCATTTACCTCTCCTTCTGGTTCCAAGCTCAGCGCAAGGGGAGATGAGATCAGAAAGTGATCTGCTTCGGACGTCAACAAATAGCTCTGGCACTAAAAGCTTTCAGTCATCTCCCATTTTCCTGACTGCTCTCAACAGCCGAGGATCCAGATCTGGACCTGCTCGCACCAGGCATCTTTCTAAGCAACCCTCCCCTCATCACATGCAGCCCTTTCACACATTGCTCATTTCTTCCCACTTGTACCTGAAAATTGTTATAAGCATGTCGCAGGTCTCCCCTGGAGAAATTACTTAGGTTATTCACTGGGGCTAGAGAACAAACACTTAAAGAAGAAATAAATTGCAATGCATATCTTGGGTCGCCAAGGCTCCCAGTTCGGCCGTAAGAGCAGCACGCCAGGCACAGCGGCACAGAGCTGCTACCTCTCTGTGCACTTGATCTTAACGATGTGTTAATTAAGCTAAGGTTAGAGCTGCTTGTTACCTTATTATTTTTGGTTCTATCACAGTAATGCTTAGTGGCCTCAATCAGGAACAGGTTCCACACACACCCCCCCCCCCCGCTTTTAAGTCACAAATTATTTCAAGATCTGGTAAAAATAAATGCACACTAGCAGGCTCTGCTCTTTTCCAGGGGATCTTGCTCTGCAAGGGAAGAAAGGTTTCGACAGTGTGTTTGAATCAAAAATGAACATATGCAAGAGGGGAAGAATGATATGCATCAAAAGTTACCCTTTTTTTGTTGAAAGATTTTCTTTTAAACAAAGAAAACACCCAAAAGACTAATCTCACAGCACTAGGTGCTGTGTACAGAGTCAGTTTGTGCTGCAGAGGGAATATTGAGCAAGCTACAAGGCTGCCCAAAGGAGGACAGAGGAAGGATAAGCGATTTGGCTCCATTTTTGGGCTCTCCAGTTGCTATCCCACTCACCAACCTGCAAACTTCTCCAACTGCTGGGGCTGAGCATGGCCACCCATCTCTCAGGCCAACCCCATCCCACGTGCACATGGAAAGCAAGCAGTGCTTCTGCGCCTGAATAAATAACCAAGTTTTAAAAGACAACACTAAATTTGCTGATGAGCATGTTAAAGGAGTGTACCCTGGTGTTGATCTCTGAGTGCCAGGCTGCCTTCACATGGGTGCAATTAGCTGCCAGTTCACATCAGGCCTCTGATGAGCTGCCACAGGCACAGCCTTACCTTACCCATTCCTGGTGAGTGAATGCAGGGCAGGGCAGAACTGGGGAGCAGGAGCTCTGCAAACTGTCCCAGTCCGAAACCAAGTGGAATCCAGGAGGCAGAGGCAGATGGGGAACGCCACAGGGGTAATTTGGGCAGGTCCTCTTGACCCCAGGCAGAATGCAGGTGCCCATCATCAGGGGGTGATGCTGCTACCTTGGGAAACCCAAACAGCATTCCCCGCCTCCACTCACTCACAGCCAGGGGGAAATGAGTCATGAAAACCTCTCAGGGTCTTTGCTGGAAGGTCTAATGCTACTAACAGGGTGGGCACCTCCAACCACTGCAGCTGCCAGCTTTTCCTTACAGGTATCATTACATGCTCATGTAGGGCCAAGCCAAGGAGTCCTGCTGGGAGCACAGAGCTGGCAGCACACACCCCACCCCCCCAAACCCCGCTGCACCCCAGAGCCCCACAAATTACCTGGGTTGCCATCACGGCCACCCTATCCAATTACTAGGAAACAATTAAGCTGATGATGGGTCTCAGGACCATCATGGAAAAATGTGAAAGGCAGTCACCTGCTCAGCACAGGGCCCAGTTTCTGCAAAGGATCTGCAACCCAGCATTGTTGTCTGTTGTTAAATGGGAGCCAGGACTCTTCTTCCCCTGGTTTTCAACCAAAATCACCCTACACCATTTCTGGCTGCTTCTGAAAACCATTTCAAAATGTCATCAGGAAATGAAACCTCTAGAAAATTTTAGTGTTTCCCTGCCCTGTGCCGAGATTGTCACTTCCCTTTGTGTTCAGTGCTGCTATCTTCATTGGGGAAGAGCTGGTTCTGTCCTAAAACTTAACTTTGGAAAACCTCTTGAAAGAAAAAAAAAGCCCTTTCTGGGGGATAACCCATAGGAAAAATGCTTCAGAGAGGCTCAGCAGTGCTTAAAAGGATAACGAAGCCGAAATGGCTCCAGAAACCAGGGTGAGAGCAGATTTTCTGGGGAGCACAGTGTCTCCTAAAGCAGCAAGTCTATAGGCTCTAGTTTTCCAAAGAGGTCTCATAGCACAAAGCGACGCAGGCAGACACGCAATGACTTACTTGGGGGCTCTGGCATCCAGACTTTGAGCAGGAAGGTGCTGCACAACTGTGCTAATTATCTGCTGAACATCTGTCTCTCCCCTACTACAGCGGGGCTGGAGGAGTCCTCCTGCATAGCCGAGGATTAGCGCTGGAAAAGATTTTGTTGACTGCGTGATTTTGCACAGGAGGGGGAGAAAAAAAATCCTGCAGCTTCCCTGGAAGGGAGGTATTTCAGGGCAAATCTCTTGGATGAAGGAGGGGAATTCGTAGTCAAAACCAGAGATGTTCCTGGAGCAAGCAGTGGATGCTCGCCCTGCCGTGGGCTGTGGGATTTACTCCCTTGCTCCAAATCAGGGGGAGCTGGAGCTCTGCCACTGTGGTCCCCCATGCCTCAAGCAACACCAGGGCATCTACTACAATCCAGAGGATCCTCGATTGTAATCCTCCTCCACCCAAACCCCTCTCACACTTCCCTAAAGCCAAAAATGAAACTAGGGAAGATTAACGGAGAAAAAACACAGAGGCACTGGGGGAGCGGGGCATGGCTGGTCTCCTCCTGACCTCTCAGTCCATGCTTGGTGTGTCGTGATCAGTGTTGGAAGTTGGAACTGCCCTTCAACAAAGCCACTGGGTTTCAGTGGGAGGGGAGCCCAGGGCAGGCAGAGAGCTTGAGCAGGGCTCCTGCCACAGCACTCAGCCTGCTCCCCTGGCAGCAGGCTTTAAGCAGAGGTTAACTGCCAAAGGCCAGTCCGTCCATGGCCTTCCAAGGACTGCTTCACTTCCCTGGGATGAAGGGGGATTCCCGAGTTTGCCAGTGGCTCCAGAATTTACAGTTTTTACAGACAGATCACTCAAACTTCAAGGAGGAGGGAAACAAGACTGGGCTTTAGATTTACAGCCTTCTCAGGTGGGGAGGGCAAACACTCTTAGACTGCACCATGGGCACGAAGGGGAAAGAAGGTTCAACCTCGCCTGGTCTGCTTGTCCCTGCCCAAAAGGCTAGAAAAGGCCAAAAAGTAAGACTTTCAGTTGTGTTGTGGTACCTAGGGAAAGGAGTGTATCCTTCTCACTGTCTTGGCCCGGATGCAGTTCTTCCAAAATCCCTCTATAGCCAGGCAGAGAGGCAGCAGCACGAGGGACGTAGGACAGGCTCCTGGCATAAATCACCCCCTAATAAACTGAGGAGCCTCCTTTCTGGATAGGTGATGGAGGGGATCTGGAACTGCAGGCAATGGAGCTGGGTATTGGGAATACATCCTTCCTCATTGGTCTGCATCCCACCAACCTCTAGAGGAAAAAATCTGCCAAACTTTGTGTGACATCTACCACCCATGTTAAAGAGGTTTGTGGAAATCTGTGTGCAAAAAGCCTGACAGAAGCCTAAAAAACAAACCTGTTGTGAAGAGAAGCAAATCCCCTGCTGTTTAATTAGCACAAAAGTCTTGTGAGCTGGGAATAATTTTTTTTTCCCTTCAAGACCATCAGGGGCCAGAAACTCACACTGTAACACAAACAAAACATCCCTTAAAATCAACTGGTGCTTTTGGCCAAGCAGAAACGGTTGGGATTTCCAAATATGGCCCATGGGAACATCAGCCCAAGCATTCTTGGGAAGCATCTCAGAGCCTGAGCTGTCTCCCAAGAATAAAATCCTTCAGTCCAGCATGACAAAAGAGCCATTGCATGACAGTCGCTATCACACAAGCGTGCAAATTAAGCAATCAATCAAACAAGCAATAACTTGGAAAACAGCAGTGCATAGTGCACATTGTACTGGCAGCGGGCAAGCAGAGCTGACCCATGGTTGCTCCCCATCACATGTAGGCTGTTGTGTTCTCTTCCCCACCAGCATCACAGCAACTAGGGGCTTCTCTTTGCTTTTGGCCTTTTTATCCAGGTTTGGGGAGCAGGACCCTTTCTTGGAGAGAATACAGGTATCCTGCAAAAGCATTTGTTTTGGACTCAGCCGCCATATAAATCAATGGTTTTTCTGCAGGGATGTGACAGAGCAAAAAATTAGACATAGAATTTGCCAGACATCAAGAAATGAGCTAGAAATTGTTGCAGTCTCTCCTGGGTCAGGGAGGGAATCCTGTCTCAAAGGTTTGGGATTGTGTGTGTGCCTCCAGCTTCACATAATCATGTCCCCTGAGGCAAAAAGAGAAGGAAGACTATTTAAAACCTCCCATGACTTCTTGCCTTCCATCTCTTTTAATTGCCTCAAAGGACATCGCCGCTGCCTGCCCATGGACTGAAACCCCAGGAGGTGATTTTTGGAGCCCGGCTGTGCGGCCCTGACACCGGGGCTGAGCAGCTGCTCAGCACCCAGAGGCCCAGATATGTTTGCAAACATATCGGGCAAACGGCTGCATGTTTGTGAGTGTATTTTAAAAATCAGATCCTGTTGGCAGGCAACTCTCAGACAGCAAGCGGGGCCAAAATCCCATGAATAAATTGCTTGGAGCGAGTAGTTTGACGCGCCATTATTCATAACTAATGCAGTCCTAGTAAACAGAAAATGGAGGCCAAATCTGCCTGTATAGACACCAATGACCTCATCTGTTTTCATCCTATTTACTGAGCAAAATAAGAGCAGAAGAGAGCTACCACCATCCTCTAAAAAGGGAAATGGCGGGTTTGTCCCAAGAGTACTGAGCGCTCCAGGGTGAGGTGGGAGTCTAGAGAGCAGGGGTGCAAGCTGAATTCAGAGTCAGAACAGAAACTTGGTCCCACTTGGTGCAGACACAAATAAAACCAGCCAAGCACCTCTCCCATCTCTGAGCAACTCTTGCTCAGGGTTATGAAGAGCACAGCTTGCCTGAGGCAAGAAGAAAGCCGGAACGAGTGGAGGGGGCACGGCACCCATAGGGCACCCCCCTGAAGGTGGGTGCTCTCCTTCCATCTCCCAGCCAGCATTTCAAAGCTGGTTATGCAGAGTTTTTTTGGAGCAGGCAAGCTGCAGTGCACTTCCCACCCTCTCCACACTGAAGTTATACGCAAAACAAACAAAAAAAGCCAGGAAAGTGAAAAGGGAGCAACTGGCTGCTCCTCCACCCAGCACAGCAATCACAGGCTGCCCAATACAACCACCAACCAGTTGGTTAAAGCAAGCACAAGACACAACTCCCACAGTGCTTTCACCCAGCAAAACCCAGCAGAAGTCACTGACAGGACACGTTGTATGAGCAAAAAAACCATCCTGATTGCAGAAGGGAAGGGACCTTCAAGAAGTGCAGCTCTGGTGACGCTGATGCAGCCGCTGGAGCAGCAGCTGCTTGCAAGAAGCTGGGAAGCTACAAACCAGAGCACAGACGTGATATTTCTGCCACGTTTCCTATGCTCTTTAAGAATTATATTTATTTCAATTTGGGCAATACATAGGAAAATTGTGAACACGGCTGTGATCACTCTTCCCTTGCTTCCTTTCCCAGTAATGCAAATTTTAAAGGCATTTTGGTTGCAAGCTGCTTCCACCATAAAGAGGCCAGCTCAGCACCTCCAGAATTTACCTTAGGGAAAACCAGAGCCATTGACCTGCAGACTGCCACATTCAACTCGAACGCAAACAAAAATACTTCTGTAAATGACAAAGAAAATTTATTACACTGCTTAAAAGTTACAGCCCATTAAAAAAATTGTCCTGATTTGAATCATTGACTTTTCAAAATAAATACTATTCTTTCATCAATAAGCTCAAAATATAAGCTAACCACAAAACCCTTTGGAAGAAAGATACATAAAAATGATATCTTTACACATTAATAACATCTATTGATCTAACTGCAAGCATATGTCCACGTACATAATTTTACCATATCACACATCAATAATACTCTACACTTTTTTCATATTAAACTATGCTATTCCCATGAAACCAAAGTCCTAAGTATTTCCCTAAAAAGCCCCTTGCCATTTAAATGCACAATGGCTGTGTTTCAAAGTATTAACACTAAGAGCATATTTGGTTATGCAGACTGGTATTAACCATTCATAAAGTGAATGGGGCAGAGTCGTAGGCATGTCAGAAAATTGAAATGCTTTTTATTTGTAATAAAACCAACAGTACTTTCTCTGCTTCCTTTCACTACTATGTTCTTCACGTCTCAGACCCTGAATTCATTAGGCAGCCAAAGTAACCTGGACCGAGCACGGCTTTGCCAGCTCTCTGCACCTTGGTGTTTTGGACGAGGCTTAGCACGTTATAATCTGTTTATTAATGCTTTGAAGAGCAACGAGGAGGAAAAACTGGCAGATGACAATATTATTTAAGCTAATCAAGAATATGATGGATAGGGGAAACCATCAAAGTGAACAGCAGTGCCAGGCAGTGAGGAAGCCCAGTGTGGTGATAAATGCAAGGCACTGCACGCTGCAAGGGAGATTTTGAGCTAATCACACACATTGTTGCAGTCTAAATTAGCTGAAAACAGCCAGCAAAGTGATGTCAGCCTTCGCTCTGCGGCCACAGCTAAAATGGCAAACAAAATGTTAGGTGACATATAAAGACCCGGTATTATAAAATATGTGATGGTGTAACTCAGTGGTATGCCCTGACCTGGAATGCTCTGATCAATCCTGGATATCCTGCATAAAAAAACACAGAGGAAAAAGGGTTCTGTTCAGA
Source organism: Pandion haliaetus (assembly GCA_013401275.1). NCBI lineage: Eukaryota > Metazoa > Chordata > Aves > Accipitriformes > Pandionidae > Pandion > Pandion haliaetus. The sequence continues at coordinate 652,148 of VYZV01017332.1, read as the reverse complement.
GACAGGCAATAAAAGCGATGAGATGTAGAGAAGGAGTGAAGTCTGAGACTTTAATTTACAAAAGAGGCAGATAAACAGGAAGAGGATGGAGGTGTAGGGAGCAATGAAAGACCGCCGGCAAATGCTCTTCAAAACCAGCACGGGCAGAAGAGTCCACAAAACCAAAAAGGAGACTCGAAGCTGCTTTATTTCTACACACGTAGCACCCGGTGCACAGCCAGCTCCTGGGCTGTGCCACTTCTGAGCATCCTGCAAACCCATGACCAGGCAGAATTAAGAGCACAAATTAAATGCTTTGATTTCTAAGAAGACTTCTAAGTGTGTGGTGGCACTGGTGGGTGGTGAGTGTAGAAGGACCGTGCCAGGGAAAGAGCACCAAGGTTGAGGGAGACTCCACCATGGCCATCATGAGGTCTTATGGACAAAACCTGCATTCAGCCAGGAAAACGTGACCTATTCCCCACAGGAGGTTGTTCCCAGCTGGGCAGAGCCAAGGGTCAACCCATGTCCTGCAGCAGGCAGGCTCTCCACTGCACCTCTTAGTGCTATTTTAGGTATTTATTGACTTGGGTTCTGTCTCTTCATGTCTCCCTCAAACATTGATAAGAAGCACCGCTTCCAGGGTACCACTACGAATGCAGTGTCCATATGACTCTCCAGGGCAGCCTCTGCTCAGCATGGGGAAACTGAGGCAGATCCCACACCTTCCCTGACACCACTGGGATGCTCCTCAACACTGTGCTCCCCACATCCACCAGCTGCATCCTAAAACTATGGTTGCCCAGGGGTGGATGGGCGGACACAAATCCTTGCACGCCTCTCCATCTCTCCCCTCCCCATTTTTCTGAGGTCCGGTGATTTCCCAGCTGATGAACACATTACCACCTCATTCGGCAACGCCTCGGAGGCGCTCACATTTCAGGCCCTGGCGACAAAAAGATGAAGTATGAAAATCCCTTTCCTTTCCAATCCAGTCCTCCCAGCACCGGCCAAGGAGCAAACACAAAACGCCTCGGAAAACACACAAAAAACACCGGACGCAAGAGGCCGTGCCGAAGTCGCACCATATGCAGGTGTCAGGGAAAAAGGTCTCCTGTCTCCCACGCCAGGCTGCTATCTCCATCGCACAAAGCCTTCCTGTGAGGGGTTGGTACCTGGAGGGGACCCTTTCCCTCCAACCAGCTCATCAGCCACCTGGACCAGTCACAGAAGAGGCAGAGGATGTGCCCATCAGCACCAAAAAGTATCTGGAGATGGTATCTAGCCTTGGAGGCTTCAAGTAGGTCCATGCTGACATGAAAGGCTGTGCATATGAGCCCTTGCTAAGGTATCACCACACTGTTCAGCTACAAATATCACTGGGGGCATTTTTATCCCAGGCATCACTGGGGAAAGCACCGTCCCCTTTCCCTACCCTCAGACCTTCATGAAAGGGAGAAAGATTTGAGTCAGGCCAGGAGTTAAACACTACCCCAAGGCATCTCCTGGTGACATCCCTGTCTGTAAACAACCGTCTTTTTTTTTTTCCAGAGAGGGTGCAGTACATTGAAACCCATGATACACACCATGAGCTCACCCCGCTCCTGCAGCCAGTGGCTCTGGAGCCCCCATTTAGGGTATTATTTAGGAAAAGTGAGACAAGCATCCACAGGGGTGATGGGGATAATGTCTGATCCTGCTCCGGGAGAAGGGGGCACGTCAGACAACCTTTACCTTCATCCAGGATCCTTGGCAAAAGCCATCAACTCTGCCAGCACCTCAGGCCAACGGAGCCTGATGCTCCTCAGGCAAGACCACGAGTCTCCTCCCTGAAACGCTTTTTGGAAAGGGAAGGAGTTTATAGCAATTGTGGCACTGTTCCTTCCCCCAACACCCTTGTAACACCAAGCACAACAAAAAACCCCACAGCTCTGCTCCATGCTGGTTAGAATCTTCCCGTACCTAGAAATGGGCTGATCACACCAAATTTGTGCAGGATTTTGTGGAAAGTGCAAAAGAAAATGGGACAGAGGTTTGTTTAGTGGTGACAGCCCAGTCCTGCCTCTTTGACATTTGCTCTGAACCAGAGAACTGCACAGCATTTGAACTTTTGTTTAGACAGATAGGTCTGTGTATTTAGAAATCCTTGAAACTCATCCATCTGCAAAGACAGCGACTCTCGATAATGCAAAAGCTCTAGCCGGGATGCTGAACTCAGCACATCGCTCTACAAATGATTCCTATTAAAGTAAAAAATTACAATGCAAGCGTCTATTAGGCAATCCAAGCCTGACATAAAAAAGGAATTAAAAAAACATAATATGTTCATGCCAGCCATCTTTATAGACCACTGAGGAGCTCAGGGAAGGCATTGGGACACCCGTTCTCCATTGCCTACCCGGTGCCAAAACCCACCCAGAGCAATGCACCCTCCACCACACCTGGGACCATCCTGGCACAGCCATCCTGATGTGGGCCTGCTCAGCTCTTCAATGTCTCTAGAGATGGAGACTCCAACCTACTTGCCTGGCAGTCAGTTTGGACATCCAACCACCCTGCCCATGAGGTTCAGCTCTCCTGGCACCCAGCCTGAAACTCCCTCACTGCATTTTACGTGCAGGGTTTATTGTCCCAGGGACATGAGGGCTGGTTTCCCAGGGAGCTTTTTGCATCTCTGAAAGCTTACAACTTTTTTGGGTTTTCTCTTCTTCAGCCTCAACGCTCCCAAACCGTGGCCTTGGGGATGTGGGACATGCTCAGGTCCCTAGATAGTTCGTCCACCACCAGCATCAGCAAAGCACTGAGAAACTCATCACAGGTGACAGGTGCAGCCATACATCAGCACAGGCACGAGGCACAGCTATCAGAACCAAAGTTAAAACACAACCATACTAACCAAGAGCCTAAAGACCACCTGAGGCCAGAGCGAGCTGAAGGAGAGCCCTCCCTGCAGTTTCCCTGGCTGGGCAGGAGGGTGGGATGTGTCGGGGAGACCCCGCTGGCGCCGTGTCTCTTCTCCCTGCCTGCCTGCTGGGCAGCAGCAGCACATTCAGCTTCCAGCTCTCTGCCCCCCCAAAGCCTAAACCAGCAGATTATCACATTAACGCTTCAAATGTTTAATTTCCTGCTCCAATTACACCAGTTTTGCAGTAGGAGAGGCAGGAGGAAGAACAAACGAAAACAAGCTGGGTTTTTCCAAATAAACCCAGAGCAACTTTGAGACCACTGGGCTTCCCCATCCACTCTCTGGCTGGGGATGGGGGGCTGGTGCTCATGCCAGCAAGGTGGCTGGATGTAGGCATAGGAGCCACCTGAGTGCCGACCTCTCAGGCCAGCAGCGTAGTTGCTCTCCATCCTGCTGCTAAAATGAGAAGATCCTTTTGTTCAGCGGCTCCCGTGATCTCCACAGCACTGCGGAAACATTTGCTGCACCGCAAGAAAAACAAGGCAGCTGGTGTTTGCAGAGCAAGACAGTACCCTGCTGCAGAGAAGGGCTGGGGGGAGCATCGAGGAGAGAAAGAGGATAGGGTAGGAGGAGGGCAAAAATATTGGAAGTAGGGAGGGGAGGGTGTGGGAGCGCGGGGGAGCAATGGAGCGAAAGACAGAGGGATGAAAAACACAGAGGGGAACTGAGGGAGAGGGAAGGCAGGAGCATGAGAAAGGGGGAAAGATAGTGTGGAGAACGCGAAGGTGTGGAGAAGGAAAGAGGGACAAGTGAGGAGGAGAAAAGCACTCAGGAAACTTCAGGCTGTGGCTGCATACAGGCTCCAGTGGAGCTGCCTCCGCCTGGACGCTCCCTCTGCCACATCCACTGGGTTGCTCAATGCTCCCCAGAGGAAAAGAGAGATCTGGATGAAAAAAGATATCCCAGCCTTGCAGGGCAGCAAGTCCAGCTTGAGCTGCTCACAAGGGATATTAAAAAAATAAACCCATCCCTGAGCAATTGCTCAGCCCGAAAGCCCTGCTGGCTGCTTGCAGGAAAGAGCAGGGCTCTGGGGCTCAAAATCCCATGGAAAACACACAGTGATGGCTCTGCAGCATCCCACTTCCCTCCAGGGGGAAGGTGGCCCCCCATTGCCCTCAGCTGGGCTGGGGCAGGGGATCCCAGCTGGTCACGGAGCCGGGGATGCTTTCCCCTCGGTGCCTTTCCCAGAGGCTGCCCACGGCTGTTGTTATTTATAGCTCACTGAGCGTGCACGCTGCACCAAGCTCACCCGAGCGCACAGGGAAGGACAGGCGGAAAAAGGACCGACCTTGGGGTCGGGGCCAGGAATAGCCGCCAGTGGCCAGAAATAGCTAGTGCCATGTTCAGCCCTAGTTCTTCGAGAGCCGCTGGATCAGAGCACCGTGTTTCCAAGATTTCAGCCCCAGCCAGGATAGGATTGATTTCTCCTTCGGACTCATGTTTCTCCCCCAAGATCCACCCATAGCTGCTCTCCAGCTCCAAAAAAGCTGCCGGGTGGACAGAGCAGGTGGGAAGGGGCAGGAAAGCAATCCAGTGGCAGGGAGGGGACGACTGACCTCCAGAAAATGTGCTGGAAAAGCAAGGGAGGCAGGTCGCAAGGAGGGACGGGTTTCAGCACCTGCTGCCGCGAAGCCCGCCGCTGACCTGCGAAGGGGCGACGCAGGGGAGCAGATTCCAGAGGATTTTGGCAGCGCGCAGTGATCGGCGCACAGCTCGATGACTCCTTTGGGTGCCTGAGAGAATTTCAGCACATGAGATCAACACGGACGCCGTGCAAGGCACAGAGACCGTCACGTGTGCACGTCCATCCCCCCAAGGAGGCTGCAAGCAGAGACAACCGCCTCCTTGCCCCAGGCATGCAAGGTGTGGGCATCCTCCCCATCCATCCAAGCACGTGCACGTATGAACATGCGTGTCCTTTTGCACGTGCAAACACAAAGCCTGGTGCACGCCGCCGCATACAGCCCACACGCAAAGGACTTTCCTGGCTGCCCTGGCAGGACCTGCCTGCAAATGCCCTGGACCCGAGCACACCCCACCACCACTCCTCCGCCCACCTCACTCCACTCTTGGCTGTGCCAGAGCTGCCTGCCCCAAGGCAGGGCTGGATGCTGCTCCCAGGTCAGGGAGCGGTGGCTGAACCCTTCTTGCCAGGATTGTTGGTGGTTAGGGAGATGGTGTGAGACCATGGGAGTGGGAAAGCCTGATCCTGCTGCCTCCAGCACCAGCCTCCACAGCCCAGCCGCTGCCATAGGGAGACTTTAATGATTAAACCTCAAATACCACATCCAGGGGCCAATGCTTGGGCAGATAAGTGGAAGATGAAAGCAAACAGGGGAGTATGGTGCAGCCTGTGCAGCAGGCTGAAAGCCCTGGGTGAGAAGTGCTAGCCCGCCAGCTACCTGGCCTGCAAAGGAAACTGCCTCGAGCTCCCCGCAGAGAGGAGACCCTCACTCCCTACTGACCAAGAGGAGGTTTGAGCAACTCTTCTCCCATCCTCCCTGTGTACTGCCTTCCCTGGACAGCTTCCCAGCCATCTCCAGGGTGCTGAGGGAGGGATGCTGGTGTGGCTACATGAGTTAGGACTCCTTGGCTCCTCCCTTGCCCCACCACCTCCCAGGAGAAACACAACCTGACCCTTCTGCAAGGTGTCTGTGTGTGGCTGCTGCTTTCCTGTGCTCTGTGGCTGTAAGGCCCTCACCCTGTGCAGTGCTGAAAGGCTGAGCTGCAGGAATAACCATCCCTGGGCTTTCTCCTGTGGGGTTTTGAGCCCCATTTTGGATATGGAGGAAAATCCAGGGCCCACCTTGTCCTGCCCCCCCCAGCTGGACCATCACAGCACAGACCCACAGCAAAGCACTAAACCAGCTCCAAGTGCTCCTTCCCACAAGCTCTGGAGGATGCTCTGAGCACCGTCCATCTGATCGCCACAGAGCAGATATCCCCAGTGACAGATGGGGAGAATATTCCACTCCTTGCTCCATAAAGAGCCTCTCCTGCTTAATTTCCTTATCTTGACACTGCTCTTCCCAGCCTCTTGCTGCTTTGGGGTACCAGGGCTGAGGATGATCATGTGAGTCACCCACAAGGAGCCAGGCAGGGAGGGAGGCAGCCCGGGAAAGTCTCCCAGCCCAGGGGGATGCGTAGCATCAGGCAGATCTCACCAGGTGGCAGCAGGTTATGCTCACACAGCTGGGGAGTGAAGGAAGGACCAGAATAGACAGAGAGAACAAAAAGAAAAATAAAGGACGCCCTAAGCAAAGTGTTGAGTAGAAAATACGCTGCACTGGTCCAGACCTTCCTACCTCCTGCAAAAATACACACATGCAGGTATTTGGCAGTCAGGCTTGTACAGGGCTGGTGGACATGGTTCCTGCAGGTGTTCCCCATCACCTCTAGCTGTCCCATCCTCCTGCAGCAGCTTCGTGCATGGGTTTGCAGGGTGCCCCGAGAGATCCACTCCCTATCAAACTGGCCCAAAGAGCTGTGGAGCCAGACACTGCCATGAGCACACAGCAAGTCTGCAGCATGCACCAGCTGGGGGAAAATGTCCATCCAACCGTGCAGCACCAAAGCCCTCTCCCCAAACCCATCCAAAAGCAGCAGCATCCCCTGTTTGCAACATGCCTCTAAGCTCAGACCATGTCAGCCCAAGGCCCCAGAGAGCAAAGGCTTAACAGCATCAGCTCCAGGAGAGCTGTGTTACAGCAGGTCCAGGACAAGAGCAGGCAGATTTGTGCATGCACATCTGGGGCAGAGCTGGCCCTGGGGAGCCTGCGGAGGCCTCCCTGCTACCCCAGCATGCAAAACTCTCCCTCTGGTCCCAGGGTGGGTTGGTTTTTTTTTGTTTAAGAAACTACTCTCCAGCCTTGTAAGGCGAGTCCCCACAGCGCCCAAATAAGCTGAGTATTTTTGGCCGCTCTCTGTGCAGCCTTGGGCTGGCCTTTGGGAAATGCATACCCTGCAGCCCTCTGTGCCCTGGTAATTGAAGAGGCTGCCACTCCTCCGGGCCAGAAAAGGGATTACAGGACACGCTTAAGGGCTTGAATTCATAACCTTCATCCTCCCCCAGGAGCTCGGGTCCCGGCCGCCTGAATTGTGGCAGCGGCACCGCTAGCTGGCAGCACCGCCAGCCATCTCCATCCTGGGCATCCGAAGGGCATGGCTGGCGTTTGGGCTTCAAGCTGGGGCAGAGCATGCTGCCCCTCTGGGCTGCTCGCAATTAACTTCTTTTGGGGCTGCAAGGAGACAAATGACTATAATTTCACAAATAGACTTTATCTTAAAACGAGCGCCTTACCCAACACCTATTGATTCCTGCTTCCCCTCCAGAGAACTCTCTGCAATTAAGTTGTCACATTGTTAATGCCCACGTAAAAATGAGCCAGCTCCAGCGTCTCCCAGAAAACCTCGCCCGCACAGGATTGCAAAACACATCTGCCGAGTTTCCTTTTTACCCCTCAATTAGGCAGAGATTAGATTTATCTCGGTGGTAGACAGCAGAGCTTTCATCTGCATCCCTCCGGCTGCCACGCAGCTCGCAGGCAGCTCATGTTTTGCCCATTCTCTTCCAAACTGCTGGCGGTTTTGCACAAAAGTCAGGAGGATAGTACACTCCACAGGCAGGGCATTGCAGAAGGCAGAAACTCAGTTTTTTGGGTGTGTAGCCCTTGCAGAGCTGATCACTGGCTGCTGGGACAGAGGGACATACCTGCAGAGAGCAGGTATGGCTGGTAGCACCCCCTCAACCTGAGCGGTTGGCACAGGGATGTCATGGGCTCCTCTGTCCCACGACCCATCCCTGCCCTGCTGGGAGTCCCGCTGGCCTGGGACACAGGATGAGCAGCCCTAAATACATCACACTAGCATGCCATGCCTCAGTTTCCCCATTGCCAATAACAGTCTGGGTGTTGGTGTCACCTTTGCCAAGCAGAGGAACAGCAGCACGGGTTCCAGGGTCATGGTGTTCTTGCAACCGAGGGGGGCTTTCTTTCCTGAGAGCAGATGAGGTGAGCATGAGAATTGCTATTTCTCCCCTCAGAAGGCCAATTAAGTTGCTGCTTTTAATACCTGCACTGGGATCATCACCATAACACAACCACGTTTCTCTCTCTCCCTAGTGGAGTGGCTCAAAGGTTTGCAAGCTCAGCCAGAGCTGCTGTGTTCCCTGGACCCTGTGGAGAAGCCAAGGGGAGATGGAGGGAAGGTGAAAAAGTCCTGGACATGCAGTAGCACTGCAGAGTGGGATTCAGCTCCAGGACAGCCAATGATGCCTGAAAATCCTGAGGTTTTGCCCTTCTAGCACCCCAGCCCAGCTCAGGGTGAGGATTACTATCCCCCTGCCACTCACCACCAGATAGGGGGGGGCAGTCGAAGGAAAGGAGAGCACTGAAAAATTCTAACAGCAGCAGTGGGAAAAAGCCACAAGAGAGACCATGGTGCCAGAGATTAGGAAGGGATCTTTGAGATTCAACAGAGATTGGGGAGCTAGACCTAATTACACGCCACATACTCCAGCAGCGAGCCACCGGCTGCTGTTCGTTTCACTGATGCAGCGTATAGATTTGATAATTGCTGCCACGTAGTGGGGATAATCTTCCCCTCACCATCTCCCGGCACTTACTTCACTGCAGGGAGATTTGCAGCCTCTCTCTACAGAGAGCCCTGCACCTGTGAGCAGATCTGGGAAGCTTTAGGGGTGCAGATATGTGCACCCAGGTGGGTGCTCAGCCCTGCAGCAAGAGTGCATGATGGCGGTGCTGGGCACGGTGTATGGCTGACTCTGTAGGAGCATCCCACCCCAAAAGCTGCTTGCAAGGGAGGACTCCGTCCTCTTCACCGGTGAAGCCACTGTCATTTATTGATAGTGTCCCCTTAAGGCAGGCAGGGGACTAAGCAGATGTGTGAGAAAGGCTCTGCAAAGCATAATAAAAGCAAGAGGAAAAACCACACTCATAAAACACCGAACGCCAGGAGTTAATAGGGGGCACTGGGGGTGCCACGGTTCTCTTCTCCACCCTGAAAAGACCTCGAAGGAGCTTAGCATTGCAATCATTTTACCCATGGCATGAAACCCAGGCATCTCTTGCTTGTTCCTAGGAGGATGAAGTGGCTCCCGTGTCCCAAGTGGCAGGGCTGGGTCCCTGCCGGCACTGCCGGGAGGGCGGTGGCAGGCATGGAGAGGCGAGCCCCCCCCCCGATCCCCGGCTCCTGTCCTCCCTGGAACGTCAATCAGGCACCTGCCAGCACGGCCAATTCACTTCCATTTGGAAAATTAAAGAAATAAAATGAATCGTTTGCTTAATTTGAAAGGGTGGCAGGAAGCAAAGACGCCTTGGGCCTGTGCCAGTGTGCAGAGGTCTGCCGATTCTGGCTCAACCACAGGGTTTCGCTAGAGGAAACATCAGCTTCTTCCCCTCCTCTGCTTGCTGGACCAAACAGCCTCTGCCCAGGGCCTCCCAGTCCACTCCCACCAGCACCTGTGCTCTAAAACTGGGCAGGGCTGGGCAAGCACATAGGTGCTGAGAACACTGATTCTCCCCACAAACCACATCCAAGGACCATGGGGACCAGTTGCCCTGGGAACACTGCCCCACTGCTGGCCGGGAGGGTGAAATAGCTGGGTGTCCGCTCAGCATCACTGCCTCCTCAGGGGCACTTGGGGTTTGGGCTCTGCCCTGTCAGGGTTCTGGTCCCCAGGATGCACTGCCACAGTGCAAGATGGGAAGGAGGGAGCAAAGGTGGTGGTGAAAATGATAGGGAGGTGCAGGACAAGCACCTCCAAAAATACCTTCTCCCTGCACCCCTATGGGCTCAGCTCTCGAAATGCCATCCCCTAACCCCCCTAGTTTTCATGATTTGGGGGACATTACAGGCAATACTTGCTATTGCTCCCTGTCTGAGCTGCTCTCAGCTCCAGGGCAAACTGCTGCTCACAGGAGCTGGCCTCATCCAGGCTCTGGAGCCCCGGAGCCTGTAGGATCCACTCCTGCTTTGTCCTGGGGAAGGGAGAAGCTGCCACCAGGAGAGGATCCTGCCCTCCAGCCAGCTCTCCGAGATGGGACTGAACCCTGGGCTCTGTCCTTCCCCCTCCCTGACATGTCTTCCTCACTTGCAAGACAAAACATCATCTCTCATTGCTTTTTTCCTCTTCCCCCCTCCAACCAAGGCAAATCCCCAAATCCCAGCTGCTTCCTGCCAAACACACGTGCACCTGCAGAGCAGCTGGTGCCAACATCCAGAGCAGAGCCAAGCACAACAAACGGGCTAAAGAGCCCTCACTGCACAGAGACCAGCTTACAAAAACAACCGTATTTCACCCAAACTCTATTAAACTGTCTTGGGTTATTGCTCCATTTCCTTTCCCACCACTGAGGATCAAATGAGATTTCTGTGGCTACACAGAGATGCTCACACGTCTTCCCTTCAGCTGCCCCTTCTGTGCTCTGTGCAGGGTGAAACCTGCCACGGGGTGGCACAGCCTTGCATGCAAATAATTTCCCCTCAATGATGACTTTTTCACATTGGCAAAAATACAACTGGGAGCACATGCCTGTGCATGGTTACCCAATGAAGCACCCAAACCCTTTGCAAGAGCCCAAGAGAGTCATGCAAGCTGGGGTCTCCTTGTAAGCCTGAGCAATGGTGTTACACAGGCTTCAAAGCCAAGAGGGACCGGTGTGATGGTGATACCAACTGGCATGGCTCTGCTGTGTCCTGACACTCTTCACTTGAGGGTGCCTGCAAGTTCCGAACCCGCTCTTTTTGTGGCAATTAATGCAATGAGGCACTAACCGAGGAACACGGCACTGCTCCCTTGCCCTTCCCTGTGAGCATCTCTCTCCTTTTACCTTGAAGCTTTTGGATTTTCCTCTGGTAGACTTGAAAGCCAGCTGCAAACTAGACTCCCTGTTTACAAGTCAGAGGATTTAAAAGCTGTGCAGGAGGTTCGGGGCACAGCTCCCATTAATTTCAACAAGTTTTACACCTCTAAGTCTCAGCCATCAGTTTCTAACAAAAAAGAGGCTCGCTTCAAGGCAAAAAATAGCCAAGAAAAATGAACTTTGCTTCCACAGGTTTTTCGAAATAAAAGTACCTGAAAAGCAACAGTTCTTGCAGGCACTCGGCAGGCTTTGCAAATAGATAAGGGTGTTTGGAAACTAAAATAATGAAAATTTCCACTGCCTGTCTTGTCCCACAGTATCTGCACACACACATGCACCTCCCCCGGCACAGCCATCAGCAGTGTCTGGAGAGAAAAAGTCCAAGAAGTTTAATGAACTGTCACAGCTTAACAAACTAATCCCTGCTTATGCTCACCTTATCCCAAATGAGAGGCTGGGGAAAAAAAACAAGTGTGTAACATAGGGCAGCTATCTCTTATCTTCTCTGTTGCTCTGTATGGGCAGATGATTTAGCAGAGACTCCTGGGTAATGGCAAGGCATCACTTGCTCCTCCACAACACGTGGCCAGAACCGAGCAAATACCTTGCAATAATTTCCCATGAAAAGTTTGCATCTGTTTTCCAGAAATACTTCAGCTAAAGGTAAGAAATATGCATGGGAGCAGCATGGCTTATGAAATGCTCATGGAAAGACAGCTTTGAACTCTGACATGAGCATGCATTTGGCAGATTGGGTGTAGAAAGATAGTCCTCACCATTGTGCTATTCATTCATAGCACTGGAGTTGTCCTCTGGTGAGAGTGGGGCCACTGCTGAGCAAGCCAAGGTGCAGGCAGAGTAAAGGGACAAAAAGGAGGAGGTGTTTTCCTCCTGCCTGCACCAAGAAAGGTTTTGCAAAAGTTTTGGGGACAACCCTGTGCCCCAAGAAAAAACTAAAGCAGGAGCCACCAGCACATCAGCTGCCCTCCCTGCAGCTGCAGGGAGCCCAGCACCTTCATTCCAGTGTCCTCATCCTTGAAAGGCATGGCTGGGCGCCTCACTGGCAACCAGAAAAACAATGCAAGGCAGGCTGCTGCTGCTGAAAACTCTGGACAAGCTGCTCCTGAGCAGTGTAAACATTTGCTGGCAGGAAACACTGGGTAAATAACTCACAGCAGGGCAAACAACAGCAAGTAGCATTTTCTTGGTAAAGCAGCACCCAGGCTCTCAATCAAAGCTCAAGGCTGTATTTTCTTAGGCCCTTTATCGAGCTATCAGAAGGCTTTATCTCTGCCATCTCCCTTATAAATGTGCACATGCACTTATGCACAAGCTCCTGGTCCCCAAAATCTTCCCCTCTTCCACGAGCAGAAAGGGAAGAAATTCATAGCGTGAAACATCAGCTGCTCCTGACCAGCAGCTCTGATCTTCATAAAAGCCAGTGCCTGAACACAGCATCATATTCTCATAACGTGGGCAATGTTTCAGAGATGCCTGCAGGACAGCTGGTACCAAACTGGAAATGACTGCAATGACACTGGGACACAGGTTTAGCTGAGCAACAAAGCCTGGATGTGGATGCTATATCTCAGCAAGAATGTAGGGTTTCTTTGGTGTCTTTTTTTGCAACTAGGTAATGCTTTTCTGATATTGCAAAGAAAATCCTGATTCCAGCTGATGCTGGCTTGCTCTAAGGTAGTGGAAATACCAGCTACGTTGTCAATTTGTCTCACGGGGGTGACATTTTGTCTCCCCTTTCTGTACAAGTTTCTAGGAATAGGTTAAAATTTTCAAGAAAAACTAACGTGCACAGAACATCAAAAAAGGAAGGAGCTGGGGAAGTTGGCGGTGGTCCCCAGGGGAGTGGCAAGGAGGTAGGAGGTTAGGTCACACAGCGCAGATTTGCTTTTTGTCTTCTCCAAGAAGACATCCAGCAGCTTCAGCTCAGGCTCCTGTTGCCTCTAGCACACAAGACCCTGAAGAAATGATTCTCTGCAGGAAAGCAAACGGGGTGACAGGATCTGCTGCCAAACACTTACATCTCACAGGGAGAGAGAAGGGAGAGCAAGAGGAAATGAAAAACAAATCCTAGAGCCGGAGATGTGCCAAGGGGTGGCTGCGGCATGGTGTTATCTTTGTTAGCAGGGTGGGCTCTGTGGGGGTCACCACGGGAGAGGGGATTAAGTGCCTGCATCCAGACAAGCGGACGTGCCTCCATAAAGGCGGGTGGAAAGGGGAAGCTGCTCCAAAAACCAGCAGGAGGGCAGGTCTCACTGGGATGGTTTTATCCCTGCAGATTGCATGGTTGGCAAAAGCACTGGTGGGACCTGGAGAAGATGTACACGATGGTGGTCTCCCTGGCTGGACTCTGCCGGCCAGGCTTCCCATGGGGGAGACAACCCTGCACCATGGGAGGATTTCCACCTGGCTTGGTGCAGCCAACCTAGGAAGAGCAAAGGGGATGCACATGGAGGAAGAAAGGGAAAAGGAAGAGGTGAGAGCATTAAAACATAAATGAGACAAGATGGTTATGCAGGTACTTTTAAACCTACCCAGATGGGAAGCCACAAGTAACTGGGTCCCCACACACCATTAGCATATCACTTATTAATCACCCATTAATGAAATGGCTGCAGATAGCAGAGTCACATCTTCTACCACTATAATATTTTTCAGTCATTCCTCCTTCCCTCTCCAGTTTTATTTCCAGAAATTCCTCCAAAAGCTAATACCCAAGAGCCACACTTTAATTTGTCTTTTCCTTTCTTTCAACCAAAGCTTTAAAAGAAACAAACACAAGCAGAAGCAGCTCCACAGCAAGTTTCCATCAGATGTCCTTTTTCCATGTAGGACTCGCTGCGCACTGATGAAAGCCCAGAGTCCCTTTGGAAACTTGCACATAGCTTCTCTCTCCAGCTCTGCCCACAAAAGCACTTTCAAACCTCTAACCTTTTTTATTCCAGGCAAATTATTTGCAAACTGAGCCCAAGCCCTGTAGAATGTGTTACGTCTCTCTTACTATTTGCAGAAGAGCTTCAATGGGCCAGCAAGTTGCTTGCGAATGTATCTGGTTTTCACCCATAACCTCCACAGGCTGACTGCCTCTCATGCTGTGGATGAGGCACCTAAGAATAATTCTGCATTGCTGTTGAAATTAACAGCACCTACTGATAATATGTATATGTTGTAAGGTATGAGTAACTATATTGCCCTTTTCTTGTTTCAGAGAAGAAACTTGCTTTCTGGATTTAGTAATAATTTCAGCAAAACCATGGTCGCAAGAGATGCAGTTTTGGAAGAAGCAAGCAACTCATTGCTCCGCTATTTATAAAACTTTAAAAATACATGTACAAACATAAAAACACCACCACCCCTGCTCATACACATACCACCTTATTTGATCAGACCTCATAAAAACCAGATGCTATCTTGGAAACTAACTTCCTTGGGAAAATAAACTGCCTGTAGTAAATCCCAGGGCCAGCACGGGCAGCTGCCCTGGTGCGCTGTTTGCGTGAGGTTTGCCACTTTGCAGAGTCTCGGGACAACCAGGGCAGCATTAAAGCTCTCTGCAAAGCAGGAAAAAAACAGAGATAAGCCATGAAAATCTCACAGCAACCGCCAGCAGGGAGCTGGGCTTGATGCTGGGGTTTTGGGGTGATGGAGGCAGCCGAGCAAGTAAAAAAAACCCACAACCCATGGATGTCAGCAGGTTGTCAGTGTCTCGGAGGCACCACCATAAAATTTGCACGCAGCAAAGGGCTTGCTGGTCGGTGGGAGGGCTGGCGAGAAAGAAAACAACGCGCGGGGTGACAGCGGAGGCTCCGCACAGGGAGGCTGTCAGCACCCGGAGGTGGCAGAGAAACTCCTGCTCCGCCAGCCCAGCCTCCAGAGAACCACGCCGGGGTGTGCAAGCGGGAGGGCAGCAATTGCACGCGGACTTGAAAGCATGCGGTGCTGCCTTCCTGCAGGCATGGAGTGCTGGTGGTCTTGCACAGGCGGGAGCCGGTTGCGTCATGCTGCCATCAGCCAGGCAAACAGCATTGGTGGGATGGAGGGTCAGCCCTGGTGCTCAGATGCTTGGTGAAGCTTCCCAAGCTCGCCAACGGAAATGAAAGCGCGCTGAGCGCGGAGGGATGCCTGTCCCGGATATTCGGCACAAGGAAGAATGTGGAGTTCTTGGAGCGGGCACGGCCACCCGCAGCTGTGCAAACAACCCCACCGAGAAGGTGACTTACCTTGGCCCCCGGCCGAGATCGCAGACCCCCCGCCTCCAGGAAGCCTTTTCCCTTGCCCAAATTCGGGACAAAGCCGAGGGCTGTCTCCCAGCGGGAAGCTACCGTTTCACGGACCAGCGCGTTAAACAAGCTGGCTTGGGTTAGGACCGAGCACCGATAGCCACTGTCAGCCTGACCCAGCTCAGCGCATAGTTGCTCCTCAGTTTTAATTTATCCCGGCAGGCGAGGCAAGTTTCTCTGCCACAGCAGAGACTGCAGGCAAGAGGGCTCGCTGTGCTGCTTGGGTCTCATCCCCCACCAGATCATCCCCCAGCGCTGCAGCCCAGGAGGGATCCCACATCCAGTTGGATGGACAGGAGGAATGCGAGGCCCTGATCCAGGAAAGCACATGCTGATCCTTCAGCACCCGAGTACTCCTGACCCCTGTCATCTACAGGAAACTAACTTCAGATGGTGAGAGAAGCAGGAAGGGAGAATGATCTGCACCAGATCCGGGGGGAATCGGACACCCTGGGGCAGTCTGGCTGGAGGTCGCACAGGAAACCACTGTATTGGAACCTGGATGCAACCCCCAATGTCAGCAGGTCCCATCCCAGTCCCCAGAAGACTGTACCAGGCACTGCAGGCAGGAGAGGGAGAGAAAGGGATGGCCAGCAATTCGGGAGGTGTGGGCCGTGCTCCTGACTCCACCACAGCTTCCCAGGCCCGACTCTGGAGGTGCGGAGCCCAGGCGGTGTGGAAGTGTTGCCCTCCCCACCTCCAAATATAAAGAAAATACTATTTTTGTCCTATTTTGCCTCCCCAGACTACCCATCGCTGCCAATACATGGAGTCTGTAGGCCCTACAGTAAACAAAGATGGAAGGGTTTTTAGTCGCACAGTTCCACTATTTTTCAGAGATGGGGTGAGGAGGAGGAGGGGGGACCCAGCACAATCTCTAAATCTTTGTTTCCCCAGGCTCCCTCAGCCTGTTTCCTCCCAAGCTTTTGTGCTACTTCAACCAACTTTTATTTTTGGAAAAATAAACCAGAACAAATGGCAATAAATACAGGCGGGCTTAGAGGGAAACTGCTGGGAGAGCTCCGGATCCTGGCGGCGATCTCCTGATACTGCTGAAACCCCGGGGCCCATTTCTCCATGCTGGGAGAAAAGGACCGTGGTGGGAGATGTATGAACCACAGTGGCAGCCCTGCTGGGTGACCCTCCTGCCCTGGCCAGGGAGCAGCTCACCCGGCCCCAGCTGGGAAGGGTCTCTCCCCAAGCTCCTGGGCTCGGTGTGACTTTTCACTGCATGCAGCTACTGGATCCAGATGGGGAGAGGAGATGAAAAGCCACCTGGCTGTCATGGAACAGGCACAGCACAGGCTATCATGGCTTGATCCTGGGGATTAAGCCTGGTCTGGTGGCAGCAGAAACCACCAGCTGCAGCAGGCTGGGTGGATGGGGCTTCCCTCCCCAACATCTCTGGGAGCAGAGAGGGATGCTGTGCTGTACAACAGGCTAGGTTGAATTCAGGCTTTTCAGGGTGAGGACCAGGGATGCTTTTGTATGAGAAAAACCTGGTTTATCCGGAGCAAGTCAGCGCCCACAGCCACACAAAATCCTACCACTCTGAGGTTACTCATGTCGCATGAGTACATCTACCATATTTTCCTATGTTTCAGCTTAGATAGCCCTCTAACCCCTGCCAATAGGAGCTAGCAACAGCTGAGAATCTCAGGTAACTAATGCCAACTGAAAAAAACAGAATAAATACTCAATCAGAAAAATAAAAATGAGAGAGGGAGGAGGACCCTGCAACAGGCCTGCCACTGGGAGCACTAACTTAAATGATCCAATGACCAAGACATCACACAAAACCCCAACTGAAATTACACTGGCTTCTCTTCTCAAAGCACTTCTACAACCTTTGAGGACCCCTTCCAATAAAAACGGTCTGCTCAAGGCAATGGAAACCAAAAAACCCCAAACAACACAAACCCTTTGCTCAACTGCAAACCCGGCCATGGGGACACAGCTGACCCACAAACCCAACACCAAGCAGCACATGAGCTGATGGTTATCCCTTGCTGACCACCATAGCCTCAGCATGTCTTTACTTCACCTTGCATCCATGACGGAGTCTCCTCAATTGTCTTCTTGCACTGGACTGTATAAAAGAAGTTTACAGAAAAAGACAAATACATCACAGCCGCTACCCTAAGTCCACCCTACTGGCCACAGTTCAAATGATACTAAATACACTGAGCAGGGCAAGAAGCGTCAGACCAGCCCAAAAGAGTATGCCAGACCACAGAGAAGAGAAATGGGCAGGCAAAAAGACCAAACAAAAAAGCCATACTCTTAGGATGGGTTTCAGGAGATGACTCTGAAAACTACTGTCATTCCAAAGCCAGTGATTACCTATTACTGTACCAGCTCTGGTTAGTCCTGCCCTGGTGCCATATCTACTTGATTGCACCAGTTTCAAGCTACAGCAGCCCCCAAAGCAACCCTCTGGGATCCTCCCAAATTTGCCCTGGGCTGCAAATATCCAACAGTGCCATCTGCATGACCACTCCATCCAGTTTTATCACTTCTAAGGAGGTGACTTGCCACCTTGGTGCAGGCAGTCACCTGAATCTGTTTTCAACACTGAACAAGCACCAAAAAACCATCACAAAACGCAGCCTTTATTGTAGCACAGCAGAGGGTTAAAGTCCCAATTACAGAATTGGAAACACTGTTACCCAAGAGAAAAATAAACCAATTACAAAAAAAGCCAAAAACACAATTCCAGATTATATTTAACACTCAAATTCCTCCTTAATTGCTCCAGTGTCTCAGCCAGCTTGCAGGGGAGGAGTGGGGGCTGGCAAATTAGCTCCCCCCAGGGCTGCTTCTCCCTGGGGAGCTTTCCCAATTTACATTCCCATTGTGTTCTTTAATTAGTACATTCCTACAGCTTTTCTGAGAGTCCCAACACTTTCAGGGCTGTGACAGTACTTTATAAATAATAAATGGGAGGGAATATTCAATGTACCCTGCTTCACTCCTCCCAGTGTCCCAGTCAGTGGCTGCCAGCTTTCTCAGGGACCACACACGGGCTAGAGCAGCCCACCACCACCAGTCCCAGAGGTGGCCTTTGGTGGGGACCTCAATAACCTCTTTTCTGCTGCTTCTTCCCACCTTGCAAACCTCTTATTTGAAGTCCTGCTTCCTGGATGGACTTGTCCCAGGCAAAGTGTTTGGACCCCATAGTGTGGTCCCCATGCTGGTGAGAAGGGTTGGGAGGACATCTTGAGAGAAGGTCCCTGCAGCCCTTGGGCTGTCCAGTGGCTAGGCAGGATGCTGCCCACAGGCATCGCTGGCTCAGCCAGGGTTTGTGACCCAGGCTTTACCCAGAGCCATCCCAACCCCAGCATCAGTGAGCACGCAGCGTGCTGCTCCTCCGCACCAGGACCCAGCAATACCCTCCAGCCTATGACTTCTGGCACCCTAGCGATGCACGAACTACTTCCTCAGGGACAAAAAAAGGAGGAAAATTTATTTAGTCTGCTGGCACATCAGCCAGCCCTTGCCAGGAACAGGAACTGGGCAGAGCCCAGGACCTCTTGCCACCCAGAGCAGTAGGAAAGCCTCCAGCACTGTCAGCTTCACAAAGGTTTCACCCAGATAATGCTAAAAATCAAATGGGAAAAAAGCCCAAAGTAAAGGAAAGACAACTCAGTACAGCCATGATCAGAGGCTCCAACCCAACATTTTCCCAAGTCTCATTAGGGATGATTTATGAAGGCTGACACCATGGTTAACCTCTGACCACGTCCCCACTGCCTGCAGGGCATTTTGCAGCCTGCCTGGGACTGTCCAGCAGGAACGTGGGGGGATGATTGTGTTTTTATCTCCCCCGTTAGCACAATTAGGTGCTTTGAAGGAGACCCATCGGATCATCTTACCTGCAGCAACTCAGCTGCTTTGCCCACCCTCGCTCTCGGGATGAGCCCAGCACGCAGCAGTGCTGCTCACACCGGCGTGTTTCCACACACTCCCGGCACTGCTTGGCACAGGTGGCAGGCACTAATAACCTGCCATTTGCAACCCCATCTGGTTCTGACATGTCCATTATTCAGAGGCATTTGGCAAAGACCTTGGGTAACTCATTTGCAGAGTCCGGGTCAGTTCACAAGCTCATGAATTCCCAAACTATTCACTGGTCATGCCCATAGCCAAGCTGTGAATAGGTTTTTGGCAGATTTGAAAGGAGCTACTGTTTTCTGAAAACACCTGCCTTCAGAGACTGCAAAACCCCACAGATTTCCCTTCCTGTTTAAGATGCACATCTAGTCCTCCTAGAGGCGGGAATAAGATGAAAACTTGACTTGTCTGCAATTACAAAGCATCCCCTACCTTTTAGCATTCTCAAGGGAGATCAAGTGACATCAGGGCCCCTGAGCCAGGGGTGGGAGTCTCACCTCACTCTTCCCTGCCCACCCAGGGCTGGAAACTGGGCAGAGCAGAAGCAGCTCCTGGTCTGGCACCATCCCCAGTCCCTCTGCCTGGCCCCTCTCATCCCGCTTATGGCAAGAGAGGGATAAAGGATGCCATCGGCTGCCTATGCTTCCAGCCAAGCCCCAACCCCAGAGCGATACCCTGGGAGTGCAGAAAGCAGCAGCCTTGGGAGCGTGCTCCTGGTCCTGCACCTCCCGCATCAGGATAATACACCAGCTGGAGCCCCACGGGAGACCTGCAAAAAGCACACTCAGCACCTTTATTTCCAGCCAACTCCTATCATGCTTTCCTCTCCCTCGACCCACTGGAGCTCAGCACATTGCAAAGTGCAGACCATTGGGGTTTGCCGTCTCACACGTGCGAAGACGCAGCAAGTTTTTCCCTCCTGACCTGCAGCTAAGGCTCTGCTCTTCTCCTCCTCAGCTGCATTGCTTGGTGCAAAACCCCACTGAGGTTTGCTCAAACAGCGGGCAACCCTTCCCTGCTGCAAACAGCAGTCCACGAGGTTCTCTGAGATCAGGCAGTATCACACACCCGCTCAGAGGAGAGCGAGGCGCAGGCAGGGGAATACGAGACATGGTTTGCTCAGAGACAGCTCTGTGCTTTTGGCAGGACTCGAGGGCATTTGTTTTGAAGCTGTGTTTACATGCCTTTGATCAGACGTGTTTAACTTTTCTGGTGCGTGACAGCAGCAAAACAAGTTTGATACAAGGATAATGAAACACATTGTGCGCCTGTATGTGTAAACGGCTATAACAAGGCTGCACACATCAGTAATTCAAACTGGGGGCGGGGAGGGGAGGGGGATGCGAAGACAGGGAAATGCATCATGACAATGCCAATAAGTTAAATATATAAAACACTAACCCAGCAACAACAGCTCAATCTCAGCTGCTGGAGTTGGTCAAGTGGAATCTGCCCTGAGCCCAGTGCAGAAGCAAAACTTTCCTTCCAACATCGTGGGGAGCTTTTCATTAGCAGCTAAACAGGGCAGGAGCATCGCAGCTCGGGAGGGCTCAAGGCTTGCTCGCAGCAGCACCCCAGGACACTGGTGTGGAGCAGTCCATGCCTTTTCCAACCTCTGAGGTTTGTCAGCAACTCTCAAAGTCAGACCCATCTTTTGAGACATGCCAGCACAAGACCAGAGAGCAAAAAGGAAAGGCAGCTTTCAGAGATGCTCCTAAAATAGCTGCTCTCAGAAACGCTACAGCACACCTGGCACAATTACCAAGGACGTACCTGCATATGTTTAGACCAACTGGACCACTAAACACCCTGCCATCATGTCAAGCCTCACAAGGCAGTAAGAGCTCTCTCCCAGCATGCCAGGGAAATGCAGAGCACTGCCAGCATCCTTTCAGTGCGGGAGGATGACACAGGAGCCATGTGCATAGCCGTAAGCTGGGAAACGTTTCCAGGTGCTGCAATGTGAACAGCTGAATGTTGCACCACTAACGCAGTCCCTGCCATGGGGCAAAGCCTTAGCACAGAGCAGGGGCTGCTCCCACAGAGTGGTTTGGATGCAATAATCCTATTTTGGAGGTTAAAGGAGACGTGGAAGAGTGTAGATGCTCCAGTCTCTGCTAGAGAGCAAACCTAAGCATGTTTAATTTACTAGTGCAAATGCCAGCAGAGAGACTTTATAAGAGACATTATTACACAGTCCCATGCTGACCATGCTTCAATATGAGAGATGCCACCATCTCTCCGTGCTTAGCGCAGCAAATGAGTGGAGCACATTGGCACAAGAGGTTTCCTAATGGCATGCCACCTCACTACGCAACCTGTCAAGCCGACACAGGCTTAAGCAGTGGATCTTAGTTGGCAATAGAGGGGGAAGTGAATACTCAGCTGTGATAAATATTTAACGTGCTTTTAGTCCTGAAGAAGTGTAGCACTGAGGCCATCATCCTGTAAGTGAAAACCAAGGCTGATTAATGGGGGAAGGTACTCCCATTTATGGGAGGTTAGGATCAATCCCAATTCTCAGCTATTTGTTGAATCTTTAATGCACTTTTTCGAGAGCAGAGTTCCTTGGTGAAGGGCAGCATCCTAATAAGGCTGCTTTAAAGGCATGGATGTTAAGGGGATATAAATAAAAGCCCCCTGTGAAAAATAAACAATGAGATGAAAAAGGAAGGTTTCATGTGGTCACCGCATTTGGCTGGCTCAGAAAAATGAGTTTTTTGAGGTCTTCTCTCTTCTTTAGAGGATAGGTTTACTTTTTTCAGAGCTTGTCCTGTCATCTCACATCTGAGCCCAAGGTTACCCCCAGACCCTCCTCTCTGCCAGGCCAAAGACAAGCTGCTGCTTTGGGGAGGAGGGAGTGCTGGTGCCAGCCCAACAGCCCATGTTTGATCTTTCCACATCCTTCGCTCCATGCTAGAAAGGTCTCCACCTTCTTCCACACCTCAGCCCTCTTCTCAGACCTGTGGTTTCACCATCTCATGCTCTCCCTCTTCCCTCTCTGAGCAAGGTGGCCCCATACCACCTTCCTTCTCACCAGCCAAGACAAATCCCCTGCCTCTGCAGTGGTATCAGCATCAACCACACTACCTCTCATGCCCTCAAACACCCCCCTTCACTTCTCCTTTCTCCAGAGCTCCTAGGGTGAATAGACAGCTTGCAAGGCATTTCCCAGGGGTGCATCCCTCTTTGTCCCTTTTGGCTCTTCCATTGCATCACCCTCCTGCACGCCCCTGCTCCCATGCTCGCTTTCCCTAATAAATCCCTTTTGCTTTTCTCTGCCTCATCATCCAGTAGGACCAGCCCTGCTGCCTGCAATCAAAACTCTCCCTGTACATCTCTGCTCGCTGGCCTTCCCTCCCTTGCTGGCAAGCAGCACAGAAGCAAGACCACAGACATGAGCCTTGTAACGAAGATAAAGAGCCACATATTCTTGCCACCCCTCTCCATCTGCCTGTGCCTTTCTGGTTGCATTATGGCTCATGTTGTTTCTTGTCCGAATCTAAACATCAGCTCCTTCCCGGCCATGCCATTCCCCTTGCCTACACCCTTTGCCAGGGACGATGAGGCTAAGGGAGATGCAAAAAGGTGGGGATGAAAACAGAGCCAGGAAAGGTGACAGCAAGAGGCAGTGAGGGAGAGTGCATTTGCAGCAGGGGAGATCAAAGACTCTGGACCGAAGCACAGGTTCCCATGCACAAGTGGGGCTGGTGCATCCCTGCTGAGCCACTCCAGCATGGTTCACTCCATGAAACCATCAGCTGGAACAGAGTCAGTTGTCTGAGGTGAGAAAGAGCACTGGCTTCTCCCCACAGTGACAACAACTGGGCAACAAGAAGGCAATACCAACCCCAGGCAGGAGCCCAGAGCCTCCCTGCCCTTCAAAGCCTTTCCTCCTCCTCCAAACAGCAAGGAGACCAACCTTCAAAATCCATTCTCTCCATCCAGCCCTAGGTCTGCTGTGATGGTCCTTAGAGGACCCCCAAAAATGAGACTGACCCAAAAGCAGGCAGCATAGCTGGACAAACTCCCTCCAGGGCTGCAAGGGCAGAAGCTGGAAGAGTGGGGCAGAGGGCTGCACCCTCTCAGTGCTGTACACACACACTATACATCCCCAGTATTCCCACCTACCAGGCTGGACCACTCCGCACTAACCATGCACCAGGATCAATCAGCATCTCTCCCCCCACAAGCCATCTCCACTGTAATTGTCTTTCCTCATCCACCATTGTGAACAGGGATTAGCAATAAAGATACCAGGTTAAGCCTTTGCTGCAGATTAACCTGCACATTGTCCTCAGTGACAACACAAGCGCCAGACATCTGTCCTTGCCCTGTGACAGGCTCCAACATGCTTCTCTGTGTTGCCATAAGACTTTCAGAGAGATGCTGTGAGACATGCTCCCCTACCCAACCTTAGCAAGCTGCCCCAGGTCCTCCTTGAGCTCCCAGCAAAAATGCAAGGAAGCAGAAGTATTCTGCTGTGTCCCTGCAAGCTGGCAGAGACAGAAGCTGCTATGCAACCTGATGGCATTAGGGGAAAGATCAGCACCAGACAAACAGCTGCATCCCGAGGGGGACAGAATTACACCCTATGCCCCTATGGGACTTTACATACACACTGCCAAGCAGCACAGACAGATTCACCGCATGGCAATGCCAAGCAGAGGAAGGATGCTCCCAGCCCAGGGCAGGTACAACCAAGCCCTAGTCTGCAGCCAAACTACCCAGGTGCTCTGGCTTCTCGCCCCAAACCAGGAGACCCTTTGGCAGAGCCACACATTTGGAAAGACGATGCCTGTGCAAGCGTTAGAGACAGAGCTGCTTTTGTTTACAGGCCGCTGGCAATGGCGCTGCGCACCCCACATCCTCCCCCAGCCAGAAGCAAGCTCCAAGAAAGGAAATTACACGAGCCAGAAGGTTTGATGGAATGAGCCCATTGGGCGGCTTGAAGATAGCTATTAATGGAGAGCTTTCTCTAATTGCTTTTGTATAATCTGGGGCTGCTAGGCGGAACTGGGTAATAAATGAAATCCAATTACATTTTCTCTCAGTATTTATTTTATTAAGTAGAATTCATCAGCTGATGAAGGGCCCCTCGAGGTAATAGCTCATGACCTAGTGGAAGGTACTTTTTTTTATTATTATTATTATTTTCCCCACTCGGAGAAGCAGATAATTCAGTTCCCCTGTAAATGCAGACTGGTCCCCCTGCATTGTGGCAAGAGTGACAGGTCCCAGGGCAGGGGGGATCCCACATGGTGCCCAGCACCCACACTGTCCTTCCAAGCAGGATCCCTGCTCTGACCACTGGAGTCCTAATGAGCACAATGGGTGATTGAACCTGAGCTTCAGAGTGCCAGCCAAAACAGAGACGGAACTACAGTGTGCAGCTTGCACGGTGTGCTCCAGAGGGATGCAGCAGGGATTAGTCTGCAGCAAGAATGAGTCTCAGTCTTTGTCTGCTCCCCTGGAGGCTGTAGATTTTGGTGCCAGCACTGCTTCCCTGGGATGTGGGGCTCAGACTTTGGGCTCAGTACAAGACTATGACTGAATAGGCTGTGTACACCAGCAACTCAGATCCATCGTACTCAGCCCTGTGCTCCAGCACATCCATAAGGACCAGCCTCGTATCACTCTGCAATGCTGCACCTCAACTCACTGGTGGGTTGAGACCCAGCTGCTGGTGGTATAGACACAGTTGCTTCCATGAATGCTCAGCGAGGCCACCAGCAGCATTGGTCTTGCTCAGAGGTGCCCAGCCAAGCCTCCTGCCACCGTTTGCAAGGCAGTGCCAGCAGGTAAGGCATGCCAGGGACGTCTGGTGGTGGCACTGCTGGAGCACAAATCCCAAGCCCTGGCACACAGTGCCTCCTCTGGGGTGTGGAAGGCAGCAAAACCCAGTGTGGGTCAAGGAGGGGTGGCTTTAAGTGTATCCATCCAAGCTCCAGCCAGCATCCCTGTGGAGCAGGGGTGGCCACCATGGTGCAAGCCCCTTCTTCCTCCCTCCACGTCAAAAAGCAGCAATGGGGCTAGGGTTTGCCATGTAACTGTGGGGTCTGGTGCAGCATTGCATTGGGGATCTTGCAATCGACTGCTGGGCTTTTCACCATCCTGCTTGCCATCCAGATATTGACTGATGTTCACCCCTTGCTCCCAAACCCAGCACTGACAGCCGCGGCTCGCCCAGCTTTCACTGCCATCTTGTCATACAAGCAATTTATCACCTACCAGTGAGTGCTCATTACAGACGACAGACTCCAGTGTCCATTAATTAATGGGAAATACTTAGAGAGACATATACACATGCACAAATCTGTCTGAGCCGTTTCCTAAGGCACCTACCACAGGCATATCCACGAGCTGCAAACAGTAAGCACAGGCTCTGGGAGCCACAGCAGGGTAGCCACCAGCAGCCAGCCTCAAAACAAAGAAGAATCAACACTACAGGGGAAAGAAACAGCCAAGAAGGTGACAGAGTGGCATTGTTTTATTCCTGAATTAATAAGAAACTGCTCAGTTTAAGGGATCAAAAAAAAGATGATGATTCAAGAAAAGGGGGGCAAGCATGCCATGCCCCAGCTGCTGAGGCTTTGGGGTGAAGGTTACTCCATAGGACACCTCCAAAGGGTTTGCACACTCTTTTGCTGCAGAAACAGCTAATGCTTTGCCTAACCTTGCACAGGGGATAAGGCATTGTTGGTTGCTGTCATCCTTCCAAGGGTCCAGCAAGGTAGGATAAGCCCAGTCCCCCTGTGCAGGAGCAAACCCAGAGGTGCGAGAGCTGCCCCTCCACCGCCTTACACGTCCCAGCCCCCAGCTTAGCAGCACCGCATGAACGCCCACCAGTGCCTGAGCCTTGACACCGCTGGGTGAACTAAAAATAAATGAAGTACGGGTTCACAGCGAGTCAGCGCCAGGTTTAAGAAGTGCCACATTTCGCTGCTTTGCTGCAGAAGCCAGGCACAGAGGGCGAGGAAAAAGGGTTTCAGAGAGATCTTCTGAAACTCGGCTGGCTTTTTGACTTGGGAGGAAAACCTAAAACCATTTTGAAAGGACATCTAAACATTGTCTCAAAACCCAGCGCTTGATCTTTTTCACAAGTGGGCTTTCACTTTCTTCTGCTGAGGCTATTTGCCAAGCATAACACAGAAACAAGCTATTTGCATTGATTCAAAACTATTTTTCACCAACTAAGTCATTCATCTGAAATCTTTTTGCCCAGCTCTGCCGCGGGAGAAGCTAGCTGCTCACGGCAGCCCAGGATTTATGCTCAAATGAGCATTTGTGACTAACAGACAGACTAGATTCATAGTGAAATGCATCATCAATAAATCAGTCAATCACTTCTCCTGCCCTCAGCACTGGGCTGAAGTCTCGAGTAACTACTCAGCACTTTGTCAACCTTTACTCCTGCAAAGTCTGGGTAAAAGACCTCAGGATTTAGCCTATTGATTGCTTACTATTGTTTGTGATGCCCTGAGTACGTTAGACATGCTCCCTTCAAGCAAGATTAAATACCTGGCTTACAGCATTGCAATTCAAGGGAAATTATCTTTTACAAGCACAGGAATGGACAAGTCAAATTGCCTTGTGCAATGGTCCATCATGGTGCAAAGGCGACCTGAACCCCCTCCATCTTGCTGGCAGGGAGGGTCGCACATGGTGGTGCTGGCTCTCCCTAGGGCTGATGTAGTGAGCCCTATGGCTGTAGCACATTTCTGCTAGTTAAATGCAATTTTGGCTGTGGCTCCAGAGCCTCTGAGGCTCTCAGCTCCTCTGGTAGTGTTTTGTTGCAAGAACAATAGAGTGACAGCTCCCCGGCAGCTTTGAGTAGCATCTCCAGCTCAAGGCAGCCTTAATACCTCTGACGATCTCGAGCCTTTCAGTTTTTACATTCGTTTGAAGTTAAGCTGATCTAACTTGGGTGAGTGGGCGCAGATGGAGTCGCTCAACCAAAGCCGAAGCATGCCGCAGCAGGGCTACCGCAGACGCTTGGCAGCAAAGCAGATCCCCTCCGCCCAAGGACCGGTGCTTGTCACATACACACCATCACGTATATTGAATGTATTAATACAGATGGACATAAGTGACCATCCTGTCCCACCAAAGGGCAAGCCTGGGATATTTCCTCACCCCACAACCAAGAAGCAAGGAAATATAGCAACCATTTGCAAGGCAGAACATCTGTTATTAACCCTCTGAATGCTGCCCGCAGCCCCAGCACCTCCCTCCCTCTACCAAGGAGGCAGAAAAATTGATGCCACTAGCCTTCAGCCTCCAGATCCAAGCCTGATGTCCAAACAAAGTCAGGAGATGACCCGACCATCCCTGCAGCACATAGGCAGAGTGCTGAAAACCAAGCTGAGAAAACAAGACTGCAAATAACTTTCCTGAGGGAGTCACAGTGCTCCTGGGATTTGACCAGAGCAGCCCCAACTCCAGTACGCTGGTGCTATGGTTGGGATGACAACAAGACTTCAGCCAGCCCAGGATGAGAGTCTGCTAGCTCTCCCACCTCTGGGGAGCCAGATCTGTCTGCTCTGTATGGCACAGGTCACTTCAGGGTTTTACTGACTGCCGGTGTGGGGGCAAGCACAGGGGTACCATCACCTCCCCAAGCACCCCTACCATGGGCTGAACATTGCTAGGGATGGAGGGTGCTTAGAAGGATGATAAAGTCTCACTTTCTAAGCATGCTTCTTCCTGCTGACACCACCCAGCATACAGGGAAAAACCTTCAGCAACTAAAAACATGCAATTCCCCCAGCAAAATGCAGCCTGCAGAAGCACCCAGCAACTTTGTAGAGGGAGGGAAAAAAAAAAAAAAAAAAGAAAGAAAGGATTTACAGCACCCAAACTCAGACCACCAGCTGCTTGCTCAACCCCGCAGCATGCCCATGCATAGGAGACGGCACACTGATTCCCAGGCTTCACCCACGCATCCCACTGCAAGGCAAGCTGATTTCTGATGCTTGTTCCTCCTCCTGCCTTGTTTTATTTCGGCTTGGTGCCCGACCTGTCCCTCTCCTCTGGGTACTTTTCCTGCTGCTGTTTGTTCCTGTCCTTTACAACTCTGCCTGCTGTCACACATGTAACCTTGTCTGTTTGGTAATTTGTGGCAATAAAGTGTCACTGTGGGGAAAAAATACAGCGTCGCAGCGGCATATAAATCTCTGATCCATAAATTGTGCTGGCCCCCATGTGCATGCCCCTCCTTTTCGATGTAAAGTGCAACAATTTAGGGCAAGAGGAAGAAAAAAGAGCTCGTAATACGCGATCTTACTGAAGGGCAGCACTGAGCCGTCCTCGCTAGGGGTTGTAACAAATGCCGAGGGGCTGGTGTGTGCTGTAAATTGCCCTGAAGACATGGGGCCTCAGTTCAGGCTTCCTAGAGCTATCCAGAGCTTAAAAAGAGTCATCCTAAAGGGAAAAATAATGCAATAAACATTGCTAAGGGGTGCCATCAGCACTGCACTCTCTCTCCTCTATGAACAGCCTTCCTGATGCTGAGCAAACATGACCCTGGGAGCACCATGGCCATGGAAGGGATCCAGCTGTGTGCAGCTGAGCCCCTCACTCCTCTTCCCACCCAGATGTGGGATCCTGCCATCTCCATCACAGTTGAACAGCTCCTCCCACAGATCCCCACCAGCACCCACTCTCCTTGGGCATTAACAGGGACCATGAGGAGGCGGGTCTGCACATTGCCCCCCTCCATCCAATGCAGCAGGTCCTGGCTTTACACAGCCATATGCCCACCTCCAAGTTGACAATGGTTCCCCATGGCTCAGAGCCAGGACTCAGTGGGGCAGCTCCCACCCCAGGCAAACAAACCCCACATTTGTGGCCCCATGATCCCCAGCTCTACTGCACAGAGCATGGGCCATCCACCACCATGGTCCTCCAGGAGCCACGAGACCTGCAGCAGCGATGACACTATCTGAAATGCTTTCAGAGGGAGTACAGTCCCTCTTGCTGATGGTTATTTCTTTTAATTGGAAAACACTGCTTGCCTCCATAAGAGCCCTCATTTACTGAATGATCATCTCAGTCACGCTGCAGCTCAGCATCCTGGGCCAGTTGTAAAAAGTCACCTCCAGCACTACTGCTGCCTCTCTCCTGAGCCATGGCTTCTGTGCCAGACCTAGCAAGCAGTCCCTCTCCTACACCCACAGTCCTCGGCGCATTGGGCTCTCATCCACCACTCATCACACAGAACAGCAGGAAGCCTTGCATTAAAGCCTTCTCCTGACACTAACATCTTTCTTGACATCTATGGCCCACCTGAGCAGCTAAGTAACACTCCCGTGAATATAAACAAGTGGGGAAAAGTGCATTCACTAGACAGATAGCTTGGGGAAGTTGCATCACCTGTTGAAAGCCCATATGTGGTTTTGTAACAAAGGTATTTGCTTCCTGTCTTGCCCACTCATCAGAGGAATATATGAGTGAAGCTAAGCAGCACCCTGGAGACAGACTAAAACCAAGCGGAGAGCAAGGGATGCTCAGAGCGCTCGGCAGGAACCATGCAGATGAACACATTATGAACACCCTCAGGAAGAGAAATCTCCTTTCTCCCAGGCTTGGGAATGGCACAGAGCCAGAAGCCATCATGCAACTATCCTGCACCTGATCAAGAGGATGTGTTAAAAAAAAAAATCAAAAAAAGTCAGGTCGTGGTCCCCAAACCTGTCCATGGAGAACTCCTTCCCTCCTGCAGCTACAATCCACCGAAGGCTACAAAAAACACACTTACTGTGAAATCTCCAGCCCCTTGCCATGATGTCATACAGGGCTTAGGCACAGGGACACCCACCCTATGCAAGTGCGGGTCCTGGCAGGCAGTGAGCCCCGCACGAGCCAGCTGCACTGCCCTGGCAGCAAAGGGGGCCAACTGCATGCTGAGCTGTGGGAGCAGTGGCACAGCCAGTAGCTCATGCAGCACTTGGACCACATCAAGACATTGCTCCTAGTTTTGGGAGCCCCAAGACAAGACGCGTGTTGATTAACTGGAGCCAATTCAGCACGGGCCACTGAGATGGCCAGGGGAGTTGTTGAGAAGACTGAGCCAGGCTCTTCACAACAATACATAGCAAGAGCATGAGTCACAGCGGGCAGCAGCTGAAACAGAAGGTTCCCACTGGATGCAAGCAGAAACTTTTCCCCCCTCAAGATCCCACCAGCACTGGAACAGTGGCCCTAACAGGGTATGCTCTTCCCTTACAAGAGCAGGCTGGATAAAGCCCTGAGCAGCCGTATCCAATCTCAAGTCTCCTGCTCAGGGCAGAGCCTCTGCTGCACTTGAGACCTCTGAGGTGCCTTCCAAACTGGATAGTTTTGCAAGTCTGTTGTGAAAAAATGCAGCTGCAATGTCACATCAGGCCACTGCTTCCTCGGGTCATAACTGAGGGAAAACCACCACAGTACCTTTAACACCAACACTCAAAAATAGGCAGAATGAAGCCTTTGCCCTTCTGTTCCCAGTTTCATGACTATTGTGACAAAGCAATGTATGGAAGCAAATGAAGTGCAACTCTATCATGCAAGCACAGGCATTCCTTCATGCCAGGAACTGAATCTGGAGTTGGTGACCCATTTCATCCCAGCCTTTGCACCATCCCATCAAAAACTATACACTCACCGAAGACGTGTGTGCACACACACTGCAAGACCTGTGTTAACATGGCCTAGGGAACCACTCCAAACATGCAGTTTGCATGGCTGGTACTGATTCAAATGTCCTTGATAGTGTTTGATGAAGGAGAAAAATGCATGAGACGCAACATGGCAGTGGCCACATGTTGCTGCTTGGGAGGTTTAGGGTGAACAGGAGGAAAAAACTCTTTGCTGGGAGGGTGGCACAGCTGAGGGCCAGGTACCCCGGGAGATCAGGGATATCCTTGCTTAAGCTGTGAACACTCAACTAAACAGCCACACTGATCTGGCGTATCATTGGTGGCAGTTCTGCTTTGGAGAACTCCGAGATCCCTGTGGGTCTATGAAGATGCAAGAACAAGATGAGGGATTGTTGGTCAGACCTTATCTTGGTCAATGACTCCACAAGCACCTACAAGAACTCCCAGCCACTTCATTTGTCTCATCTGTTTTGGGTTTGTGTGGCGGGTTTTTTTGGTAGTGGGGGAGGGGCTGCAGGGGTCGCTCCTGTGAGAAGCTGCTAGAAGCTTCCGTGGCTCCAAGTGGGACCTGCCTCTGGCCAAGGCTGAGCCCATCAGCGAAGGTAGTACCACCTCTGGGAGAACATATTTTAAAAGGGGGACCTGCAGTGGGGGAGGAGATTGGAATGTGAGAGGAACCCCTCTGCAGACACCAAGGTCAGTGAAGAAGGAGGGGGAGGAGGAGTGGGGCGGGAGGGGATGCCCCTGCAGCCCATGGTGAGATGGCAGATTGTCCCCCTGCAGCCCATGGAGGTGGGTGGGGGAGCAGATGCCCACCTGCAGCCTCGAAGGAAGCCCATGCCGGAGCAGGGGGATGCCCCTAAGATGGCCGTGACTCCATGGAAAAGCCCATGCTGGAGCAGTCTGTGACTGAAGGACTGTAGCCCATGGCCGGGACCCAGGCTGGAGCAGTTTGTGAAGAACTGCAGCTCATGGGGAGGACCCACATTGGAGAAGTTCATGAAGGACTGTCTACCATGGGAGGGACCCCACGGTGGAGCAGGAGACGAGTGAGGAGTCCTCCCCCTGAGGAGGAAGGAGCGGCAGAGACAACGTGTGATGAACTGACCTCAACCCCCATTCCTTGCTCCCTGTGCCGCTGGAGGGGAGGAGGTAGAGAATTCAGGAGTGAAGTTGTGCCCAGGAAGAAGGGAGGGGTGGGGTGAAGGTGTTTTAAGATCTGGTTTTACTTCTCATTATCCTGTTTTGATTTGATTTGTAGTAAATTAAATTGATTTTGTTTTTTCCCAAGTTGAGTCTGGTTTGCCCATGCCTGTAATTGGTGAGTGATCCCTCCCTGTCCTTGTCTCGACTCACAAGCTTTTTGTTATATTTTCTCCTCCTGATTCCACCAGTGGGGAGGAGTGAGTGAGCAGCCGCATGGTGCTTTGCTGCCAGCTGGGCCTAAACCACGACACCATCTAAAAAGCAGGTCCCTACTTGAAGGAAGGACAGATCCCAGCTCAAACACAGTGTGCTGTACCTGGAGGGGACACACCTAAGCCAGAACGTAGAACAGCTTCCTTCAGACCCAAATACTGCTAAACAGTCAAAACCTGCATAACCAAGCAGCAGAGCTTTGGCAAGACATCTGTCCATCTATAAATAGAGCCCAATCGTATGTCCTTATCGCAGGCCTTTGATGTGTTTGGGGAGAGTATTTTTTTCCCCTTTGCCACTGAGTCCCAGGCAGCACAGATAATGGGCTTGAATCGATCCAGCTCAAGTATTACTAAACTTCCTACCACTGTGGCAGCATGCCAGCCTCAAATAGGACAAGAGAACATGTGTCTGTTCAGAGCCAACCACAAGGAGCAGGCAGAAAATTGCTTTAGACTTTAAAAAAAACAGGTGCTTTTTGCAGATTTGTAGATCAATCTACAATGTATTTTAGAGGTTTAAGAAAGTCAATAGAAACAAGATGTATCATTGCTGCAAAAGAACCCAAGAATTTGTATTTCTATTTATGGTGCTACTAGCACTGCAACCACAGGCTCATTGTCCTGCTGCTCCCTGCCACAGTCCCACATCATGACTTCTCCGGCAGCAAAGTCGAGAGAAGCGGCTCCCTCCCCTGCTGCAGTTCACCACTCTGTTGTTTCTGCTAGCACAACTTAGCCCTGGGGCTGGCTGGGGTCTGAGATACCCTAAAAGTGTCACCACTGCACCTTGTGCCTTGCTTGTAGCAAGAGGATGCAGGGACGGCTGGCAGCGGCCAGGTTGACCTCCCACAAACTGGAGCTTGTCTCTTCAGGTCTCCATCCATGTGGGCTCAGGACACAAGTTCACTCAAGTCTCTTGGGATGCTCCAGCCAGTGCTGAGACAATCCCTTGGGATTTGTTGCTCAGCCTGGTGCTGCTGCAGAACCACAAAGGGCAGCAGCCTGCCCTCTGCAATCTCATCCCCAGGGATGTGACAAGCCAGACCCCTCCTGCAGACACATCTGCCATGTACCCACCATACCTCTTGAACCATCATGGCATGACTCGGAGAGGCCTTGCACGAACCCCCTTGCAAGCCCTCTGCCCCTGCCAGCTCCAATGCAGAGCACTACAAAGCATATTGAGAATTTTTCTCCCCCTTTTTTATTACTATTAAATGAGCCACATGACATGCCTTATCAAACCAGATAAGGTTTGATAAATCATGCCTGCCCCTCCCTAGATCCTGTGTAATGTACCAGCCATTAAACATGCAATTAGCCTGCAACTGCAAATCCGTAAGAGGCTCTCGCCGGCCATCCGTTGCTCATGGGCAGGACTGCTCGCATGCCTCTGGCAGAGGCTGTCCTAATGAGCCACCAGGAAGCAGATCCCACTGGAACTAGCCACAACCATTTCCCAGCTTCCACAAGGTACAAAAAGCATCTCTTGGCTTCCACCCTCTGCCTCAGAGGGGGAAGGATAACATGTGTGCCTGGACTGGAAAGAGTTGGCTGCACATCCTTGGTGAACAGGCAAAGCCCCCGTGCTGTGGGATGCCCAGCTCCAGGCATCCTTCCGCCCCAGAGCCCAGCCGGGCATGGGAAAACAGGTCATGCTGCAACATGGGAAGCAGAAACTAGCTTTCTACCCTCCCTACAAGGCTAAAACTTCTGCAAACACCTGCCACACATCCCAGCTGAACCCCATCGATGCTCCCTTTGGGTGCAAACCTGGATGAGGAAGCCCACAGCCATAACGCAGGGCAGGGACCAGCAGCTGAGGCACCAAGGCTGGTACGAGTACCAGCCTACTGTTGCTTCTCCAGCCCCCTTCCCATCTCTCTACCAGGCTTGAGCTACTCCAACAGCACATCAACGGGGCTAGGCTTTTATTCCTCTGCTGCTGCGTACGAGAGGGCGCCAGGGGACGTATCATTCAGCAAAGCCGAGAAAGAAACAAGCAGCGCTAACCGTTAGCATGTGTGTATGGAGACCCCTCATAAACTCTTTTTTCCCTTGCTCCCATCTGCTTTGCTCTGGGCCACTAAATCCAATTCAGCAGTGCTCAGAGCTTGTACCGAAGCTGCGACACATTTGTCAGATCCCTGACTAGACCCATGGCTAATTTTACAATGCTAATTTATCTCACTGTATTATATCGCTTTCATTTCATCCCCCTGGATCCCATTACTGCCAGTGTACCTTGTTGCCAGCATGTAACAGTAATTGGTATTATTAGCGACATACCCTCCTTGAGCTGCTCTATTTGCAGAGCTGCTAGGAGTCCCATGGGTGGGCCAGTCCACAACAAGGATGGGGAGGAAAGGGGTCCTTATGCCACAGGACTCCATGGATGACACCACCGGGCAATGCCAAGGGCAGGGTTTTGCTGCTGCAGAGCATTTCCGCATTCCCAGACCCCAGCCTGCTCCCCACTGCCCATGCCTGCGTTCCCTTAACTTTGAGCTTTTAACTCCACAGCCCACATTCAGCCTTGCACACAGGGAGCATTTCTGTCCTTGCCTGCGATTCAGAGGATACAGGACTCTGCCAATCCAGGGTGAAAGGGGCTGCAAAACATCCCTGGGAAGCACGATGCGGGGGAAGAGGGCAGGGGAGCTGCACAGGGAAAATTCATGACACTTCATACTATTTTTGTCTACAGTTTCTCCTCTTTGGTGTAAGCTATTGCTTTTCCAAGATCAACGTAATTAAAGCCACTCAGTTTTAGCTAAGTGGGAGGCTGCACTAGTCAAACAGTGACAATTCCCACTTAAGATGTCCTTGCCTGGCATTTAGAGACTTGTTAAATTTTAATTCATCATTTTTACTTCTGAAGCACAGCACCAGCAAGCATTGGCTTCCCCAGCATGGCTCCACAGGGTCTGTGTCCCCAGATGGGGCAGCCCCATCCACAGGCCCCTCCCCTGCTCCACCAGGGTCCCCATGACTTGAACAAGAAGACCCCAATCCTCTCCTTAAGCAACACTATGTTATCACAGTCCCATAGAAAGAACACACACAACATGTCTCAGAGGTGGAGTAACCCCTTGACCATGGTGGTGATGGTGGTGGTCTCCCAAGAGGATGCAGCACTTTTCAGCAGAGCAGAGCCCAGGTAAGTTCATCACATCTATGCTACAGCCTTCAGTGCAGGAAAGCAGAAAGAACACCCAGCAGAGCTGAGAGCTTGAAGTTGTGCTTGTTTGTGGGAAGTGGCACCTCACCTCCCACCACAAAGCAGTGCTGGGTAATACTTACCTCCAGAGCAGTTCAGCCACCATGGGGCCTCTGCTACCGCAGTTAGACCACGCATCCCTGAGCTGCCCTAAGGGCTTTCAAGAAGAAGGGCTCTCTATGGAGAAGCTTCCCACGTGCAGTCCATGACATATGCATTTTCCAAGCTGTTCATCCAAACCTGGCCCTCTACAACCTAAATAGCCACTGTCAGTAGCTGTCCTCTTTGCACAGTGGCCATGAGGCTGCTCACACAACAGAGCCAGGAGCAGCCTTTTGCCACACTTTAATAAACACCATCCTAGTCAAAAGACATATGGCCTGCAGCTCCACCAGAGCTATGTGGCCCAGAGTGCACCAACTGAGGACAAAACGGGTGAGCAAGTGCTTTAACCCACCTCTTACCTCTCCACCAGTCCAGAGCCCTTGGGGTGTCCCCAATTTCTCATCCACGTCTGGGGGATTCTTCTGGTTGCTTGACCAATCCTCGCCGCTCAGCTCTGGGATTTTCTTCAATAAAACACAAGAGACAACCTGTCAGGTTACCAGGTGGAGCTCTGCCATCGCTTTGGGTTTAGAAAACAACCAAGGGGGGGGGGGGGCATCTGTTTTCCAGCCCTAACAGCTAGGGGTAACCGGTGTAAACATAAGGCTAGTTTAGATGAAGAGCCCTCTCCCTTGAACATCACAGTCCAGCCCCAAAGCACGCATTTGCTTAATTATTTTGATTTAGAGACACGAAAGGGGAGAGGGGAAAAAAAAGTACTGCAGCTTGGGGCATCGCTGATCTTTAAAGGCAGACAGCAATGCTCCCCAGCCAAAACAGTATAAGAGCACTAAAACGTCAGCCCAGCACCAAGGCATTTGCCCATGAGGTCTTGCACTGCCTAAGCCCTAATCCTGCAAAGCCTCACGCACGTGTTAAACCATGCAGGGAGAGGCAAATCTGACTGAACCTGGGAGTGTAAAGAGGAAAGCATGCACGTATGGCTTTGCAGCACGGACACTGAGGACTGGAAACAGGAGAGAGACTTTCTGTGCTACGTGTGACATGCTGCCTAGTGAGGTGGAATCTGAGGCATTACTGTAACCAGCAGTGCCTTCAGTTATGGCAGCAAATATGCTTTTTTTGTGTTAGACAAATAAATTATCAGCCAAGATCTGTGTTCATTATCTAGCTCTTGTGGTTGAGCTTGTGTTGTTCTCCCCCTCCTTTTTAAATGCTTTGAGGAAAAAAAAGTCTTATAGTTCTGCATTATTAAAAATGAAGATAGGAGCCAAACTCCGCTGGCAAGAGGTAAGTCTGGGAGTCGCTCCTGCAGAGCTGCTTTCCCACGGGTGACAGCGACTCCATGCCTGGAACACCACATGCTTTAATTAGCACCCGACCCCGAGTCTAGGAGCTTCTCCAGAGCCCTCCCTGGGACCCCACCCAAAGCCCAGGTGAGTCGGCCGGAGGATGCTACAGAAAACCAAACTACAACTCCCACTCACTACACACACACCTACAAAACCTAAATAAATAAACAAACTCCCCCCAAACTCTGCTGGGTGCCTGATGGAGAAACCCTCATTTGCAAAGCTCTGGGAAATAATTAAAAAGTTTTCCCAGAGCTTAAAAGGAGGGAAGCAGACTGTTTGTCATGCCGGCAGCCATGGTGTGCCACAATTTATCATGCTTGTCAGGTGTCAGCCAACAAAGAAATTTAACTCCAGCTGCCCCGAGCCCAACACCCGCAACGCCCCATCACTCAAAAGCTGCTCTGCCAGGCACCCCAGAGCTGACAAGTGACTGGCAAGGAAGGGAGAGGGCTCCTCCCCACCAAGCCTCCCCTTGCTTTGCAATGCCAATGCAACTTTTTTTTTTTTTTTTTTTTTTTTTTTCCCTCACAGATGAAGCAGAACAGAAGAGACCAGACTACAGCAAGTGGTGAGGCTCATTCGTCACTACCTGCCAGAGACTTGCCTGGGCTGTCGCTCCAGCTTGGTAGGGATATGACAAGACAGATGAGTTTAGCACCGAGCACCCTTGGGGAGGTTTTTGCAGCATCCTCTGCTCAAGCCATAAGGTCATGGCTCTCACAGGGACAGTGCGTTATACTGGGTACAAAGTGCAAAATCCCTTTTTTTTATGCTGGGTACAAAGTGCAAAATCCCCACAGGGACAGTGCCTTTGCTGTGAGATGTCCCTGGAACCTGCTTATACAGAAAGGACCAACACCCCCTGCCACCTCTGTGCCTCATCCTGATGAGATGCACCAGCCCTGCCACAGGTCCAGCAGTCCAGCTTTCCCCATTGAAGTCATAGCATGGATTTGTTTTTTAAGAACCCCAGATTGAAGTCAAATCGGGTGTTGGAGATGCTCAGCACGCCCAAAGTCGGTCGCCAGCTGAAGGACCTGGCTCAGGGCATGAGCTACCGCTGAGCCAGTGGGAAGATCTGTGAGCTAGACTGTCCCAAAAACAGGGGACAGCCTTGACCACAGCTCAGGTAAAGAGCAAGTATCACCAGCCATAGAGCAGGGACTAGTCCTGGGGCAGGTCCCTGCAGGAGGGTTTGCACCAGTCCTGAGCTCACCCCACATCACCAGGACTTCAGGTCCCAGCAATGCCACAGTCAGGACACTTCATCAATGTGACACCTGCTTTGTAGGGCCTGACTGGGCTGCCCCCAGAAATACTCTTGGCCATTTCTGTAGCAACAAGCTGAGTTAGGAGAAACCTGCAGTTGTTGCAATGCAAAGGCACTAACTATTCAAACAAATCCCTGTAAAACCCTGAAGGAAGCCCAGCAGCCATTGCATGCTGTATGTCTCACACGATGCGGCTACATGCTACAGCAAGGGCTAAGGGGTAACTGAACCACTTCTCGCAAAAAACACCCAAAAGCCAAATACACAGCATTTGCCAAAAATCTTTCTACCCAGCACAAGCCAGGGCTATGTCGATCAGGGATCAATGAGTTTTACTTGTACTAACAGAAGGGGCCCACAGTTCCCCAGCGGCAAGGCATCCTGTGCAAGAGCTGGGACGTAGGTTTTGCACTCACATGTGCTCAAAGCAGCGCAGTTCCTGATGTGAGAGCAGAGAGGCTGCTACCTCCCCGCACACGCCATATATAATACACCCACACTGCAGCATTTTTCAGAGGCTTGCAACTTGGCACACAGAAGGTGGATTTTCATGGCATCAGCAACAAGCAGATCTTTGACACCTGGCTGAAAACTTTCCCCATAACTATCAGACCCGGTCTCACAGCGCGAAGATACTAGAGTTTCTTTGGCACAATAACTGTAAGAATTTTTCTTTTCTCTTTTTTTTTTTTAAGCTGTGGATAAACTAATGCCTTTTTCTCCCCCAAACTGTGTTGTGAGAGCAGCTTAAAATCCTCTTTGCTAAAATTTTCCAAAAAAATTCAGCCGGAGGCAGAGACATGTGAAGTTTCAGTCCAAATGGTTAAAGGCTGGCATAGTTTCAAACAACTGAAGACAGGGGCTTATAATCAGAAGTGTCAGGCAACCTTAATTATATTATTTCCTGAAGGAAATAGTTTTCCCTGCCGAAGTCCAGAAGTTATTAAAAAAAGTTGA
This sequence comes from Pandion haliaetus, assembly GCA_013401275.1. Classification (NCBI taxonomy): domain Eukaryota; kingdom Metazoa; phylum Chordata; class Aves; order Accipitriformes; family Pandionidae; genus Pandion; species Pandion haliaetus. The sequence continues at coordinate 613,200 of VYZV01017332.1, read as the reverse complement.
CCTCACTGGAACCAATCAAGATGGAGACAAGGAGCCTGTGATGGATTTTTAAGGCAGGCGAGTTCATGCATCTGTATTTTGGGGCATCCAGAATTTCTGGACAGGTGTTCCCGGACAAGCCTGGCTCTGCAGGCCAGTAGCCAGGATGCAGAGCCCCCTCCATCCATCCTCCCAAAGTCCCCTGGGCAGGAGGACATGGGAGCCCCATGCACCCGGGGAGGGTGATCGCCTGTGCCCGGATCGACTGCTTTGCCAACACAAGCGAAGAAAAACAGCCGGATGCTTTGTAGCTGTCAGGAGCACACGGGCTTTTTGTCCATCTCTTCCCCTGCGCCCATAAATAAAAGTGACAGCAACTTTATTTAGGACTTCTTCCAGTTAAGAGGGGATGGAAGAAAAGTGAAAAATGAAATTGTAGCTCAGCAAAGGTGGAGGAGGAGGATCTTGGAGGCACAGCTCAGGCTGTGCCATGTCTGCAGCAGCCTGGGCTTGTGGCAGTCCTCGCACTCCCAAAACCAATACCTCCTCATCCCCATCAGTGCACCCTTCTCCTCCACCCTTCCAGGCAGGGAAACCCCATCCCACATGCCCCTGTCTCCTGCTGCCCATCAACTCCCCAGTGCTAGCTGAGGGGCTCAAGTGTCTGGAGGGACTCAGGGTTAACTGTGTCTTCTTTCACCCTGAAAGAGATCAAAAAAACCCCAAATAATTCAGAGAAGAAAGTCACCTATTCCCCACATATGCAAAGCTTGTACTCTTAGCATCAACAGCAGCCCCGAAAGGCAGCTCAGCCCTGTGCAGCTTGTCAGCATGGCTGAGCTGTGAGTGCAGCATCTCCAGCAGCATCCAGTACCAAAAGAGTTCCTGGCTGTTTTGGCTATAACCTCCAAGGAGTCTTCTGCAACTGAGGAAAGATATCCTTTCTATAAAAAGCACTCAAAGTGACTCAAAAAGCAAGAGAGGTGAAGGCTGCTCTGTGAGAAGTCTGAGCATCCAGCAGAGCTGGCCCCAGGCAATGAATGCCCCAGCACGGGGGAGCACAGCCAGAGTTTGAGCATCCCAGGTCTGGTCTCCCCCAGCTTCCTGCAGCATGTCCCAGCAGCACAGCACCTCGTGTATTGCAACAGTATTGCAACACGCTGATAATAAAAGCTTTGTTTCAACCTTCATCCTGTTTGCACCACTGCTGAGCTGGAGCTATGCCACACACTGGAGTCCAGTCCCCAACAGTGGCTGCAGGTCTCCTGCTGTCTGGAGCTAGACTGGAGTTATGCCATGCACCTTCACCTGCACACAAACACACTCAGGGCAGGCATATAGGAAGAGACCCGCCATCCCTGGGGATGGGCACCTACCCCATCTGGAAAGTTCCAGGGTGGAAGTTCTGTGCAACTCCCTGGGGAGAGAGGCTGCAAGTGACCTCATGGGTTTCTTCCACCGCTGCCCTCTCCGCTGCTGTGAGTCAGAGATTAGCGACAGGCCATTTGTCAGCACTGGTGGCATCATCGCCAATCTCATTTCTGAGCAGACATCTGACCTTGCTTGCATCCCCAAGACCCGTGTTACCGCATGGCTCAGGCAGCCTCCTGACAGCTCCCAGGGGATGCAACGCAAGGCAGAGGACCGGGTTATGACACAGCCTGATCCTGACTCAGGATGCACAAGACAAACTTTTCAGCTGTGGGACAAGTGGTGAGCGTTCTTAGGCTTGTCCCACTGCCCTACGCTTCTCCCATCTGGTACCCAAGCAAGGGTCTCCCTTGCTGAGCACTGGATTAGGTTACAGAGAAGGGAGATCTGCCTCCAAGAAGGGCTCAGGCAAAGCCAGCCTTTGGCGGGGCAGGGGGGAGACCTTTTTCCCATGCCTGCAGCATCCTGTGGCTCAGCCCCACGCTACTCAGCCAGCTGGGGCATTCAATGTGCAGTACTAACTGTGGCACTCAGACCTTCTCCACAGCCAGCTATGACCCAGGCTGAATTTTAACCCAGATCTCACACAGTGAGGAGACCAAATAAAATCCAGGCACAGATATACCTTGCATTTCTGAGCAGAGCTTGTACGTGTGTCCTGCAGAGTAGATGAACAATGCCACAGGGTCCAGCACCCCTCTGACCCAAACCAGACCATGTTGCCACTGTACAAGTCTACTATGCAACTGTCACTTGGACACCACACACAGCTCTGGTCCTCACACCTCAGAAAGGGACCAGTGAGACCGCAAGAGGTACAGGGGAAGGGGAACAAGACAGCTTCTGCATCAGTGCACACCAAGCACACCAAGACTTTTCAGCCTGGGAAGAGGGAAAGAGAAGGAGGAGACAGGACTTAGCTACAGGACCTCAGGCTAGACACACTGTGTTAGCCAAATCACAATGTTCATACAGCTCCTTACTAAATGGTAGAAAACAAATTATTTCAAGAGGAGCAGGGAAAATTCAAGGAGAACAGGTCCTCTGATAAATCCTGGTCCTGATGCAAGCTTTGCCTCAACAGAACCCTCAGCCTTAGACAGCCAGATGCTGGGAGGATTGCATCCCTACTGGGAGAAATGAGACAACCACCAGGACGGCTCTTCATCTGCACTGAGTCAAGCCAGTCCTGAATCTCATACTTCTCATAAGAGGAATGAATCAAAATGAGGTGGGACTGGGAAAAGACACACTCAGTTAAGATGAAGAAATCAGTGCCATTAAACATCATTAGAGTAATATGCCCAGAAAGCTTCATAAAAGGAGATACCGTATGATTGAATGCTCTCCAGACCCTCATTTTACACAGACCCAAAACACCAACTGAGAGTCTCTTCTAACAGCCAACTCTCACAACTAACAGAAGGTTTTTTGGTTTTGTTTTGTGCGTTTTTTTTCCTGAGGAGCTTTTTGGGTTTGCAGTTGAAACTACAATTCTTTTAGTTCCTGGGGAAAAAAAAAAATCATTTTTCATAAGCTGAAGCAAATGGCATTTTTGCTTGTCAAAAATATTTGACACAACTCTGACAGACTCGACCAGACATATAAATAAAAGATTTAAACCCTTCTGCTTCAGAGCTTAAGAAAAACCCACTGTCAGTCCCATGCCAGTACAAGCTCTATCCTATGGGTCATGCTCCCTGGGGCTGCCAGCACCATCCCAGTGGCTATGCTGGCAGGAAGGGCAGGTACCAGCCGCACCAGCACATTCATGCAAGTAAAACCCCACCAGTCCACATTATCCCACTGCAGACTGCTGCCTCCGAGGCTGGATTGAACCCCAACCCCCTAAAAGCAAACAGGCAGCTCTGGTGGCAGGGAGGTGAGCAGCATTGATCCCCTCCCTCTCCTGCCACCATCTGTATCCGATAACGGCATCGACCGAGAATTGCTGCATACTTTATTTCCTCAGCCACCCGGGCTGTGCATCAGCAGCCATCGGGCCTCCCTCTCTATCCATCGTGTCAGTGATGCGGCCGCAGACGCTGTGACAAGACGCAGAGTGGTGTCGAAGCCCATTTCGAAATCCTTCTAACCTATTCAAGCCAGAAAGGCTTATCTGCATGGATTTATACTGTTTGCCCCAATATTTAGCTACTGAGCTGACTAATCTGTGTGCAAGAAAAATCCTGGTGGCTCAGAGGCTGAGCAATCTACATCATTCATCATTTAGATTAGCTATTGTCTTAATCCTCTTTAAACTACTGTATAATACATAAGGGAATGGATGTCCTATATGCTCGGGATATGTAGAAAAACCCAAGCTGAAGATCAAAAACTTAGACAGAAGCTAGAATGACAGATCCTACCAAGCCACAGAAGAAAAAGGAAACCTGTTGCACCCCCTGACAACTGGTTTAACTTCTTCTTGCTCTTTCCACCCCAGCCGCCTTTAATTATTTCCTAGCCAGCTTCCTAAAGCAACACATAGCTCCACTGCCCTCTCCTCTCATTACACCACCATTATGAACTGGGGACCCCAAGCTGTGCCAGGCCATGCAATGTGGTCTTGCTCAAGCTGCTGCCCTGAGGACGAGCACCTCTGCACCTCAGGAGCTGGGACATCCCCAGCCAGTATCAGCCATGGCTGTGCTGCTCTTGGAAAGGCAACAGCTTTGCACAGCCCAGTGTTGTGCTTTGGGCCCTGCATTGCAAACAGGCAGGCTCAGGTCAAGGATTAAAGTCCGATTCACTATCCAGGATCATGCCGTGCACTGCTGTGGTGCTCGGTGGGAGGATGAACAAAGAACAGGTTTCTTTATGGAAACAGCAAGGAGTTTGTGGGGAGAAGGAGGGGGTGCAACAAGGCAGTAGCAAATGAGGCTTTAGTTCGTTGCCCGACAGAGCTGAGGGAGCTAATAAACAGACAGATGAGAGCTAAGTTGTCTTCTGAACCTCTGTATCAGTATTCACATTACAGAGGCTGCTTCCAGCAATTCCAAGGTATTAATAATAAATGCTACATAATTACAGCAGACTTGCTTTTGTCCTCTCTTCCTGTTTACTGTCAATGTCTGCTTAACCCTGTGCAGCCCACAGCCGGCTCTCCACCAGCACCAGCCCCTCCGTGGGCGGTACAGCCCTGGCACCACCGATGGGTGCCTCTCCCAGCTTCCTCCTGGGCTGGACAGGACACAAGGGGAGGTGAAGGAAAGCTGATAGTCCGCAGCGATCACCTTCTACCTATCAAAGCCATGACAATGTTGCTGCAGGGCACAGAAAAGGAGTATTTGGGGCCTCAGTGGCAGCCCCAGGCTGGGATGAGTTGGGGACAGTGCCAAGGGCATCTCCAAAGCACTGAGGAGCACCGAGTCACCAACAGCTTCTTAATAGCCAATAGAGTTTATGGCCTCTCCTGGTTTTAATTTCCTCCAGACTTGCAGCTGGAGCTGCCTTCCCTACAGAGATGCTTTTGGGGTGTCTCTACCCCAGCCCATTGGAAGCCCTCCTGCTGCACCCATGGTCACAGGGCTGTCAGTGGTGACAGCTCACCAGGATGCACAGCCAGGAGCAGTAACACTGCACACTGCTGGGAGCTAGTAGCAGGCTCTGGGGCAACCCCAGAAGGAAGCAACTGTGGGAAGACATAGGAGATGACCCACAGGTCCCAAGTCTGGCACCCAGGTAAAGAAGAACAAAGTTTTTGTGTAATCAAGTTCCAAACTGAAACATTTCCAGCTTGTGCAGCACTGCAGCCACCTCCCTATGCTCCCTACTCATTCTCTGCAGCACCAGGGCCCCTTGGACCCAGTCGCTCTTCCCAAGCACCCTTCTTCCAAGGCAAGCTATGCCAAAATGCTATGCCCCGTGTGATCATTTCGTGAGGTGATTCAAATGAGTGTTAAAGACCCTCTGGCAGTTTTACCCTGAATTTTAGAAGCATTTCATCCAATCTAGTTGCAAACTGAACTCTGGAGCCTGTTTTGCTTCCCACAGGACTGTCTCTGTAAGCATTTCTTCCTCAGTTGCAGGCAAAGAGCATCAAAACTCTGGAGAATGGCCCATATTAACAGTTCAACAGCTGTTTATAGCAAAGCACAGGTTTAATTTGCACCTTTCAGGCTAGCTCTCTTTTCCCAGCCTTGCAGGGAGGCTGCCATGCCCCCTAACATGGCTTCAATAATAGAAGAGAACAAATACCTCAAATGGGATTTCTGCAAGGAGAAGCCAACATGCAGAACAAAGCATGTCTGCCTTCCAGTGCAAATTAACTCAGCTTCTGCCCCGACTGCAGACCTTTGCAGACATGAGACCCACTGGGCAGCAAACGAATGCCAAGCAACTCAGATGCAAATCTCTCCCTGCACAGAGCGAGCCTCAAATGCTAAGGGAACACTTGGCTCAAACAGCTGAGCATTGAGAAGCCTTGCAATGGAGAAAACCCAATGAAACACAGCTATATCACTCACACAGGGAAGATGAGGCTGGAGTAACACAAGACCGTCTGTCCCTCAGACACCGGTGTCCCATCCAACCTGGGAATTGCACAGCATCCCCCAGCACTGGCATCCTGCCACTGTTTTCCAATGGTTCCCATGGTTGCACATATCCACTTCATGTTTTCTGTGCCATCTCCTCTGCAATGTGAAGCATAGAAGCATTCTCCTCCCCATACATGTCATAGTCACTTTTTTGGAGTTCTCAGAAAATGAAGCAGCAACCAGTCATTCAGGAGTAAGTGCTGAAGAAAAAGAGGCACAGCTCTTCTGTCCTATGACAAGTACAGGCACAGAGAAAAGTGAGAGGAACAGACCCTGCAGGGGATTGGAGGAACACACAAGGCAGGAGTCTTCTGGAGCACTCACATGGAGCAGGCATGCCAGAGAAGGATGGAGCAGAATGGGGAACAGGAAAAAGGAGGATCATCATCATTATATCAAGCTATTCCTTGCAGGACAGTACCAGGAAGGCTACTTTGAGAGCAATATGGTTAGTAGATAGCCACACGGTGTGAGGAAGGCTAAGTTCATCTCTGCTGGGTGGCCCTGGGCCAGCTGCATCTCTGTGGGCTGCCTCTCTCTTCACTCACTGCCACTTTTGGCAGGGCAGCCCGAATTTCTGCACTGCAGGGAGATTTGCTCCCTGTGCAAAAAGCACTCAGCAGATTGGAGTCCCCACACACCACCATGAGCTGGTGCACCTGAGAAAGCAGTAAGCCATATATATGGACAGGGAGGGGAAACCCACCAAGAGCTGCAAGGAAGATGACATATGTCAGCCCCAGAAAGGAAGATCCAGAGCTGGACTGCAGATCTGGGACACACGCACCCTGTGCTGCTGGAGGAGCTCACACACACAGAGGGAAGCAATGGACCTGTCAGCCCCTTGCAGCACCTGCCAGATACACAGACAACCTCCAGCACTGCTGGGCTGGCTGTCACAGCACAACTGCAAGTATGGGAGTATAGTGAAGGCCAGACTGCTCTGCACACCCCTCTCAACAGCGTACACCCAAGCCAAGCCCAAACCTTCCCAGCATGGATCCCTGCACGGTGGTGCCACAGGCTAAAGCAAGATTTTCCCCAGGATTATCAGCCAGCACTCCTAGATGCAACAACAGAAAAGGATTAGACTTTCGAGCCCCAAGACTCATCTCCAGGACGGCCTGCATCACACCCCACCAGCCAGGGCTGTTTCCCTGCTTTCAAACAACCTTCATGTCCAAACACACCCCCCAAATCTCAGGATGCTCCTCAGCAGTTGTTGGCAGCACACTGCAGGCTGTGTGAGCTTCTTGTGTTGGCCCCCTCTGCAAGCCATTTCAAAAAACGACAGCAAGTTATTAATTACAAATTAAGCTACTAATTGATACTAAGCTCTGTTAGCCCTAGGGGAAACAGAGGCAGAGCTAGCCCCCTCACAAACCATGGCTCACTGACTGCAACTGCAATATGGGGGGCCTGAGCTCCCTGGGAAATCTGCTGGGGACACAGTTGCACCGCTTTCAGCTCACGCTGCAGATGCCAGCCCAGAGATCTCTTAATACTTCACTTCTAGCCCTGACCTGCCTCCAGCCACTGTGACAACCAAAGGTTCAAACGCCTGCTCCAGCTGACAGTCAGACCCAAGTGTAAATCTAAAGTCAACACTCACAAGCACCAGCAATTGCCTCCACCAGGCTTTTTCTATATCACAGCAATTAGGGGTGATAGCCACAGGACTCCACCCAAATAAAGATCTCCTTGCTGGAAGGGGGTGAACGGTTTCCCTATCACCACACCCCAGCAGCACTTAAAGGTTTGTACAGTGACAAACCCCCATCTCGCTTGGCCCTATGCAGACTCCTGCATTTTGCAGATGAGGCAATGAAGCATCAGTCCATGCCAGACAGGTAAGATTAGGCCAGCTGAGATTCTACAGCTGAGGAAACCCCTCCTGCGACAAGTTTCTCAGCTCCACCTTTTGGAAAGCTCAGAAACACAGTGCAGAATTATCTCCTCTCTTAATAAGTTACAGGTAATAAGTAATTAAATAGTAATATTAATAAATAATGAATAATAATTCCTCAATAAGGGGCAGTAAAGCTTGAAGTATTGCATCCCTTTGCCCCAACTTTGAAGAACATGGGAAGCTCCTCTCTTGCACAGGGAAGCACAGCACTTGCCCACGCTGGACAGACCTGCCTCATCCAGGGGCTCTGATGGAGCAGGACCAGTTGTACTGGGTTTGGCCATCAAGCAGCTGGTGTTGAGGTCTCCATCAGCTCTTGCACCACCCCTCTCCTTGGGCAGCTCAATTAAGCCTAATGAATTACATCCAGCACAAGGCACGAGCAAACACAGGAAGACTTGGAGACCATGGTGCTGTGCAAGCAGAAGGTGAATAAATAAAATTGACTCAAGCTGACAGAAAACTGCACAGTGAAGCTTGTTGGAAGATGCCAACTCAGTGATAGAGATTCTGTAGTGAAGCATCTGTTTGGGTGACTTTGGCTCACAAGTGGGCAAAAAGAAAATGTGACAAAAGCCAATTCTACCTTTAAATAGGAAAAACTCCAGAGAAGTTTTACGTTATTTCAACATTTAAGTTTAAAAAAAAAAATAGTTTAACCAAGAAGAAAGAAAATATCACTAGTTACCAGAATGGATTTAGGATCAGAGCTGTAGAATAACATAGGTTGGCCCAGATCTCAACCTAATGCCATGCAGGTGAAGCAGGACCAGCCAGCTCAGGTCACACAGGGGCTGCTGTAGGTCAGGACTGAACATCTCAAAGGCTAGACCTTTCCCACCTCTTATCTCTGTTGCAGTGTTGGAACACTCTCATGGGGACAAGATACTTCTCAGTGCCTGATAGGTAATTAGATGCTCCAAATTGGGCTGTTGTCTGCTGCTCTGTCCCTGGGTGCCTCCAAAAATTAGTCCAACTCCTGCCGCTCCTCACCCATTGAGATGCTCAAAACAGCAATAAGACCCCCCAACACCCTGCTTCACCTTCCCATCCCCAGGCTGCACAGACCCACTGCTCCCAGCATCTCTGACACCATTCTTCCCCTCCACAAACTCTCTGAGTTTCCCTGCTGACAACCACCAACGAGTTTTGACATCACATTCCCATGGGAGATCGTGATGGGGAAATATTGTAAACCAACACAGACTGCACAGCTTCCCAGAGGGCAAGAAACCCTTCCCAAATCTAGTTGCAGCCATAACCGACTGTCACAGTTTCCCTTTCAAAAAACAAAGAGCCCTGCTCCACAACGATGCAAACAGTTGCCGTTTCAACACAGTTCCGCTCCCCCCCCTCTCCGCTTCCTTCAATTTGAAGTCAATTACGGCAAGGTTAATGGGGCAGAGAGGATGCCAGTCGGCTGGGTAATGATGTCAAAGCACCTGGCATTGCCTGGGCAACAGCTAGGCAGCGGGGATGCAAATAAAGGTGCAGGATTGCACTTGGTCCCTGGAAGCGAGCTGATGCAATTGAGCGTATCAGCATTAATGAACATAGAAATAATGAGAGAGCACCCAGAGAAATAAGACACTGATGGGGGGTGGGGGCTGCACCCAGCAGGAAGATACAGCTACGGGCACCATGTGCTGGGTGTCAATGGGAGTGGGCTCCATGATGCTGACCTTCCTCCAAGTCTTCACCCAGAGGTGCTTCCCATGGTTTAACACTCCAGTTTTGCACAAACAAAACCAACCATGTTGTTTTTCTGCTGAAGTCTCTTCTCCAGCACCTCCTAGCTCCTCTCCAGGCAAGCTGTGACAGGGAGAGCAAGAGGGGAGCTGTGTGCATCAAGAGGCCACATCTTAGAGTGACCCAATAAACATGGGGCCAAGGCAGCAAAGACCAAGGGGCAAGAGGTACACAGGGGCAGAGGTGCTTGAGGGAATTTCACTGCAAGGAGCCATGACCTGCTCAGTAGGAAGGCTGTTCCAGCAGTGCAGCTCAGCTTCTCCAAAGCTTGGAGTCCTCACATCATCTGCAATTAATATTTTGAAGCTTACAGGCAGAGCAACAGGAGCTGCTATGTAGGATGTTGTCTGCCAGGACAGCACTTGGCAAAACATGCTTCAACAGACCAGGACTACACGGCAGCAGGTAAGAGGGCTGCAAGCCTCAGACACCAGCAAACCATTTCCAGCTTTGGTCCACCATCCAACTGCTGCATCTTCTCCCTAGTCCACAAGCTCCACCAGATCCCACTCAGCACATTTACTACTTGGAACACCTTCACTGCTATACTGTAATATTCAGTGCTTTTCTATCCCTGGCCTTTAAGCCCACCCCATGCCACCACTCTCCCTCTTTCCTGACTCCACTCACACTCCAGCACAGCTGCAGTGATGCAGCTGCCTTTGGTCCCCAAGCAGAGGCATCCCTCCACATCTCAGTGGCATAGGTGGGCTGGTGCCCCACACCCACCCTCTCACGCTTTCTGCTCAACCTCTTCAACTCCACAGCCCACCCGCAAAATATGCTCCATGGCAGCAACAGCTCCACCATCAGCCACAGTGAGGTCCCACAAGGGTTCTTCTGCCCCAAGAAAAGCTACATTAGATAGGCAGGGGGAAGCTGACATCATTTCTCACACCAGTGACCAGCAGAGCCAGCACAGTTGAGGTGCAACTGTGCAAATGAGATGCCAGCAACCACCCCCCAGCCCTGGTGATTCTCCACAGGCATAGAGAGTGGTATCAGGGACACAAAGCAGCCAACAGCACAGGGGAGCAGTTGGGTCATGCATCCATTTATGAGGTCATCACCCTGTGGCTCTTTAAAGCCCTTCACTTTCACCCAAGCAAGTCAAGGGGACTTGGACAGGCTGTGCTGCTGCTACTCCTGCTCCCACCAATGCTCTCTGCTATCCCCTGCCCTTGCACTGTGAGCCCCTCTGAGCCAACAGCATCCTTTTCCACTCTCTGGAAATGGCCCAGAAAAACAGCAGCCTAGGCCATAAATAACACTGGCAATGGGCAAGAGCAGCCGTGGGCTCTGCGGGGACCAGAGAATCCCTGGCTAACCCATGCCCAGGCTCTGCAGGACACAGGGCTGACCCCAAGCAAACACCTTCCAAGCATCCTCCCTGCCCACCACAGCAGGCCAGGCACACCTGGGCTCACAGCAGTGCCATCCCCAATGCCAGGTCTCGCCCTGAGTCCCAGCATGTTGCTTTTAAATGTCAACAGTAAAACCAGCTACACAGAGGGAATGAAATGGAGGAGGTGGAGAAAAAAAAAAAAAAGACGAAAGAGAGAAGAGACAGCTCTGCTAATAGCGAGTCAGCCAGAAGTCTCTGAATCCATTTGAAATGCGTAGGGCTTAATTTAACTTAATGGTTTTGTCAAACATTGGCACTCTGTTAAAAGCACAGGAGAGCTGGTAATCCAAATGCCAGTGGCTTTGCCTTTGCTAGTTGCAAGAAAGCTGCTGTTCAAGTCCCCAGATAGATCCATCTGGCTTTACACAGGCAGCAAGCATGGCCCTGGCTACTGCAGTCACTCATTAGGGCAGCTCTGTATTTACTTAGCACTGGCAGCAGCCCTGGCTTTGCCCAGAATGCAAAAACAAACACAGCCACTGCATTTCTGAGCTTGTACATGTCTTAAGGCAGCTCCAGGCTTCTCCTGCAAACACAGCTCAGTCAGGGGAAGGGAGATTTGCAACTTTCCCTCAGGAAGACAAAATGAAATCTCTCACCTATGTGGACTTTGGAAAGAAGCTGGAAGAAAAAAAAAGAAAAGCAAACTCCTTGCTCACAGGCAGGCAGAGAAAGCCATGAGCTAAGCTGCAAAACCTTGGTTCCCCACCCAGCCTGCTCTCCCTCTTCCATCTAGCAGTGCTAGGTCAAGGGACCCCAGCAGCCCTCATGAGATGGGATGGGGCTCAACCCCAGGGGAAACCACACAGCACCAGCTCTGCTGCTGTCAAACCCCCTTCCAGAGGAAAAAATAGAAATATCAACCTGCCACTTAAGATGGTCTTCCCTCTGTGGCCAGGAGACTGAGTCCATCTCTAAACACAGTAAGGACAAGACAGAGGGTGTTTAAGCCTCCTCACCTGCCCCAGTGCCCTGTTCTGGCAGCAGGTGGGGAATTCAGAACACCTCACATGCTGCCTTGTGATATCGCCCCTCCTCTGAGGGCACCAGTGGATGACCTGCAGCACCAGGCACTGTGGGATTCAAGCCACTGAGACACACCCACAGCGGGGACAGGGACCAGGGCACTCTCCCCTTTGCAGTGACAACAGTCCCAAAAGGTTAAGCTTGCTTGTACTGTCTTGGGAGGAGGCTAAAACATTGTTTTTAACCTTGCAACCATCTGCAGGACATTAGCGAGCCACAGATCTGTCCTCTGCACACACATCCTCCCATGAACCAGCAGCCACCACAAACTGGTGAGACCAGAAACATTGGGAGCACAGCTCTGCCCACTTCCCCGGCCCCATGTGCTCACAACAGCAGATCCCAGAAACCTCCCTTTCCCCAGGGCAGAGCTGCCATTTCCCAGCCCATGCCTCAACCCTCCCTCTGCCTCAGTGCAGAGCATGCTCCCTGCCACGTACCCTAGGCAGCAGGGTTTGTTCAAACGGCCAGCACTACAGGAAGCACTGCTGCCATCCCTCAGCCTCTCAGGACAGCCCCAAAGCAAAGGGCTACAGAAGGAAACAAGCCCTAAACTCCAGGGCCATGGGCATGCCCCCGCCTCCACACTGTGCAGGTGGGGAAGGGGATCCAGGAAAATTCAGGGGGGGCAGCAGAGGCTTTTAAGCCTCTGCATCCCCTTAAACCTCCCCCTCCATCCCAGGGCCTGGATTCCTGTTTGATTTAAGACACAAATGGAATTGAGTTTAAAGGTCTCAGCCTGGCCCTTGACTCCGTGGTGGGAGTCTTTCCACATCACAAAACCACCAGACAATTCAGCCTGATTGACAGCCTTTCAGGCAAAGAGGCCCGGGGCTGGAGGGAGGGGGCCATGGGTCAGGGCTAAGCAGGGGCAGCCAGAGCCATACATGGGGCTGGAAGAGCCAGGGATGGCTACGAGGTGGGGATGGTGCTTAAGGTTTGTGCTTCCACATGAAAAAGGTTTCTGGGGAAGGATGAGAGACACTAGAGCATCCCTGAGGGATGCAATTCTGCTTAATGCTGGCAAAAGCCAAATTACAGATAGCACATACAAGGGGAAAAAAAGAGAGTTGATTTAAGGCACTTTTTCGCTAGGTAAGTGGGTAGCAGTGTACACCAGAGAAAGCAGAGAGCTAAGGACAAGGCAGAAGGGAGATCCCAGGCTCAGAGAGAGGAGACAGGTCAGTGGCAGGCAAGGGCCAGGAGGCATTAGGGATGGGAAAGCAAGTAAGCAAAGCCAGTGCTCAATAACCCCAATCTCAGCCATTGAGGCTCCAGCAAAGGCTGAGATAGCAGCATGGAAGCATACACATGGGCACACACACGTGGACATGTGCACCCTGTGCCATATTCTGCCTCATGCCCCATCCCTGCTCTCCAGCCCCAGCAAAGGGACTCCACCAAGTCTCCCCTGCAGCAACAGGCAGGATCCCCAGAACAGCCAGCAGAAAAGATGATGTGTTTCCTCATCTCCTCCACCCTCCTCCTCCTTACACCCCAGCTTAGGAGAGCTGGGCACAAGCCATGGCTCCGTCCAACACTGCTTTTCCCCCTGTACCAAGGCTGATGCCAACACCTTCCACGGGTCTGCAGAGCCCAGTCTTCAGCTGTACATGGCCAGCCCCCTTCCAAACCCACTTATATTGCTAATCTGAGGAGAAGGTTCCCTTAAAAGTACCCTCATCTTGCAGTCTGGGTCAAATCCATGTTTGCCAGCCCCTCGTCTCAAGAGGACACAATGCACCTCTGCAATAAACTGAGGTCATCACTTGGGGAGACCAAGCAAGGGAATGTAAGATGACCACAGATATTTGTCACGCTATCTTATTTATCCCCCCACCACCTTCTGCACACAGGAAACCCTTTCTCCTACCTTTTTTTTCTCCTTTAAATAAAAGAGAAAAAATTTTAAGCTGGTGCTTTAAAGCACAGCAACCGCCAGCCCATCTCCATGGCTTGCCAAGAGAGCAATTCATCCTCTGCCTCTATTCTGCAGTAGGTAAAGCCCCCCCCCCTCGCTTTTGTTCATCTCCCCGCTCTTTTGTCTGGCCCTGAAAGCGTTGATCACTCCTGCATGAGGAATGTGAAACTGATGTGATGTGATAGGAACAATGCTCCAGCCCCGCTCCTCGCAGCCACATCAAAGTCCCCATTTGCATGGCTTCCCCTTGCCTCCCTGTCCCCCTCTGCCCCCGGCCATGCTCTGGCTGCTTCAGCGCCTTCATTGTCCTCCCAGCTTCGAGAAGCAGCCTTGGCCTCCTGCTGAAAGGCACTCGATGGCCTCCCCATGCCTGCCGCTGCCTCCTCTCGCCCATGGGAGATGGGACCCATTGGCAGCATCTGGCTAGCAGATATGGCATCTGCAGGTGGCACTGGTAACAGCTAGGATGCACCAAGACAATGTCTTTGTTAATCCTGCTGCTGTCTGGTACCTCCTCCCAGATGGATGCGTCTCCCCATGGCACTGCCAGGCTGGGGTGGGTGATCTAAGCAAGAAGATGGAGAGGTGAGGAAGAGCCAATAAATCAGGAGGTGTGGGGCAGTGGCCCAGCCCTGCTAGAAAAGAATGGGGAAGCATGTGGAGGGCATTAACATAGAAACTAGGACATTTCTTCAGCACAGAGGGAGTTCACACTGAAAACGCCCTGCTCTTGCAGTGTCTGTGGGAAGAAGATCCCTACCTGTCTTTATGGTGCAGGAGGAGAGACCAGGAGCCAGACACTCAGAGAGGACACGACCTGACAGCTGGACACTACCACACCTATAGCACTGCCAGCCTATGCAGCACCCTCCAGCACTGGCATCAGCATGGAGCTTGGTGGATGCTGCAAAAGCTACTGGAGCAGCTAAATAAACACAGCTGTGGGTCCAGGCAGCCTCCTGCCAGGCTGCTGAGCCCAGGCACACTGGCACCAGGTAAAAATCCTGCTTCTACCCTGTAATGAACAGCCATGACCCAATGCTAAGAGATGCCCTTCCCAGAGAATGCTTCACAAGGAGTCCAGCTTCTCCAGACCTCATCAGGTCAAAGGCTTTAACCCAGGACCAGCAAAGGAGGCTGCTGAGAGAAAACAAACCCTCCCACGACACAGAGAGCCTCTCCCCAGTCCCACAGCAGCTGTGGCTCCATCGCAAGCCTCTGCTGACATGACAGCAGCTGGAAAGTGATAGCTTTCCTGCTCCCCAAGGAACCGTCTGCCTCCAAGTCCCTGGGAAGTGCCAGGCAAGCGAGTGCCATGTCCGCTCAGGGGTCAGCCAGGTGCCTGCTGCCAGGCACGGGGATGCAGGCAGCACCCTGGCAGGGAAGGGGAAAGCCAGGCACTGGCCATGCCTCCTGAGGTGCAAAGGGGAGGCTGGCACAGGACAAGACCAGAGGAAAGCAGTGGTGGTACCACACAGGTAGCACCAAGCTACACTGCAAACAGGAGGGACACTGATACCCCTGCAAAACTGAGGTGCTGCTGCTAACACCTCACAGGCTGAAGGACTTAATTTTTGGTGAAGAGACAATATACTTAGGCTACCCTTGTCACTGAGACCAGTGTAAGATCGATTCCCACCAATCCTCATCCTGAAGTATGGGATTTCCATTTAACCTTAACACCAACCACGATGCTGAGCCAGTCTGTGTCACCAACCAACACAGCCATCCAGCATCTGTCTACAGAAAAAAGAGCCTTCTATCTTCAGCCATTTCCAACACAGCAAGCAAGATCCAGGTAATCAAGGCTTTGAGGCCAAGCACATCTCCAGTTTGCACCTCATTCAGAAGATCAGTGATCCAGAGGGACTCCAGGTGTTTTGACTTCAAATGAACAGAAAATGCAAACCAACTGTCTAAGAGCCATTTCTGGATTATCAGCCCACAGATCAAAATGCACCATGGGTTACACTGTAGGATGTACTGCTTTAATGTTAAACAGGCACTTCTTAAGCACTTCCCAGGCCACCTGTACCCAAGCAGCCTCCCAATCTTGAGAGCCCCTGCCACTTTCTTTTGTTTTTACCTGGCTACCACAGCCACCTATTCAAGTCCCTCTGCTCTTCATTTCCAGCTGGAGTTCAGCAGCCTGCCAAGGGACACAGCACTGGCAACTGTTCCTGATTTTTACTGATAGAGAATATAACTTCCCTTTAAAAAAGTAAATAGAGCCACTACCAAGAGGCAAAGCATAACCTTTTTTATTAATGAGCATGTTTCTGCATCAGTGCTTACAGGGGAGCCAAGACTGTCAATGTGCAAGAACTAAGCCCACCTTCGTTACACCTTGGGTCAGATTTGCTACACAAAAGCCCTCTGTTGTGCATTAGACCTGGCCAATGTCACACCTGGTTAAGAAAGAAGACTCTCTGCTAGACAAATATTTTGGGGTGTGATTAAGGAGGACATTTCAATCTGGCATTCAGATTTTTCCCTGCCAAGCTGGTTTACCTTAGGATAACACCAGAAAGGCTGTTTTGCTGCAGCTATCCTCACACAGTAATCAGAGCTCCCAGCAGCCCTGAGTCTCCTTCATCAGGTTAGGGGGAGCACAGCACACAAAACTGTGCTGCCCACCACCCCACTGGGCCCCCACCAGGTCACCCCCCAGGGGATGAAGCTCAGAGGCCCCTCTGTGTCCCCAGGAGGAAAGGAGTCCCCTGTGGTGGGTTGACTCTGGCTGGATGCCAGGTGTCCACCAAAGCTGCTCTATCACTCCCCCCCCCCCTCAACTGGACAGGGAAGAGGAAAATATAACAAAAGGCTTGTGGGTTGAGATAAGGACAGGGAGACATCACTCACTAATTACTATCACAGGCAAAACAGACTCAAATTGGGGAAATTATTTTAATTTATTACCAATCAGAGTAGGATAATGAGAAATAAAAATGAAACCTTAACACACCTTCCCCACACCTGCCCCTTCTTCCTGGGCTCAATTCCACTCCCAATTTCTCTCTCTCCTCTCTGCCAGTAGCACAGGGGGCAAGGAATGGGGGTTGGGGTCAGTTAATCACACGTTGTCTCTGCTGCTCCTTCCTCCTCAGGGGGAGGACTCCTCACTCATCCCCTGCTCCACTGTGGGGTCCCTCCCATAGGAGGCAGTTCTCCACAAACTTCTCCAACATGGGTCCTTCCCACGGGCTGCAGTTTTTCATGAACTGCTCCAGCATGGGTCCCTCCCACGGGCTGCAGTCCTTCAGTCACAGACTGCTCCAGCGCAGGCTTTCCCATGGAAACACGGCCAACTTCAGGGGCATCCACCTGCTCCAGTGTGGGCTCCTCCCCAGGCTGCAGGTGGGCATCTGTTCCCCTGCTCACCTCCACAGGCTACAGGCAGCTATCTGCTCCACTGTGGACCTCCATGGGCAGCAGGGGAACAGCCTGCCTCACCATGGTCTTCCCCACGGGCTGCAGGGGAATCTCTGCTCTGGCACCTGGAGTGCCTCATCCCACTCCTTCTTCACTGACCTTGGTGTCTGCAGGGTTGTTGCTCTCACATATTCTCATTCCTCTCTCTGGCTGCCATTGCTGTTGCACAGCACCTTTTCCCCTTCTTAAATCTGTTATCCCAGAGGTGCTACAACAGTCACTGATGGGCTCAGCCTTGACCACAGGTGGGTTCCATCTTGGAGCTAGCTGGCATTGGCTCTGTTGGACACAGAGGAAGGTTCTAGCAGCTTCTCACAGAAGGCACTGCTGTAGCCCCCCTGCTACCAAAACCTTGTCATGCAAACCTAATACATCCTCCCAGCCTGGGAGGGAAGGTGGCATCAGTCCTTTTTGGCAGCTATAATGGTGCAACCAAGTAGCTTTGCACAGATATATAAAAGCCTGAAGAACACCAGGACAAGAGCCTTACTCTCATGTTGCTGGCAGTGAGAAGTTGAAGAAGAGGTCACAGATAAGATGCTGTACACCTCTCCAGTACTGCACCTGCCCCACCCTCCACACAGCTGTCAGCAAGGCAGGATAGGCCCCACTTTATCAGAAGGGGCCCTGCCAATGCTGCTTCAAGAACAGGGAGCAAACGCTTTGTGCCAATAAGGGACAAAACACTACAATCTTCACAGTGCTCATTGGGGAGTTAAATCCAGCCCCTGAAAGGTGGTGAAATGCTGGAGAACCCCACCCAAGCAGGGCTGGGTATCACTCCTCTCCTGGGGATCAGGGATCAGGAGACATCTGTCCTTTTCCCTTGCTCTACACCAGTGGTCCCCACTCTCTCCTGGCCACCTCTGGCAGCTGCCCAACCACACGGGATGCTACCCCCAGGATGCTGCATCCACAGGAATCCCCCTCAGCTTGCCTTACACTGGCACTGCAGCTTGGTGGAGCCCAACAGTACCATTCGAGCAGACCCCAGGCAGGCATCCCTAACCCTTCTAGTGCACGTACAGAGATAAAAGGCAGCAAGGCAGTTAAACAGAGCCACCTCGCTTACTGCATTCAATTGCCATCAGAGGCATACCACAGGTGAACAGAACCTTGAATACAGCTAGACAGATGTTGTTTCAGGGCTCACTAATTCTCTGTCCCTAATTCATTCCTGGTTTCTGCAAGATACAGTCAATTCTTGACCAGCCACTGCACATGCATGTTTCTTTGCTTTCAATTCGGCCAGCAAAATCCATTTACTGTGCCTGTCTCATCCGGTTTCCATCAAGCCTCTGAATTCTCCTTCAGTGAAATAAGGAAGTTTACTGTAACCCTCTTTTGTAAGAGCACGGCTAAAATGACAGTCTTTCTGGTGCCTGACTCTTTCCCTTCACTGCAGGAGCTAAACACTGCTTGTTTTCAACTGTGAACTGTTCTGACTTCTTGAAATGTATGAAAGTACCAAGGGGGGCAATTTATCTGGGAAAAAAAGGTTTCTAAAAGTGAATATTTACTTACTTTGCAGTTTGCTATGGAGAAGTTTAGGCTGGTAATTTACTAGCCAAGGATGTGGGTGTCTCTCTGTGAACATGAGAGGGAAGAGATGCAACTCAATATCTGTCTTGTCCAACATTAGGCATGAGGAACCAGAGACCAAAGAGTTGATTTAAGGTTCCCAGCTTCAAAGCTCTGCCCCACTTGGTGGGTCTGGGGGAGGCAGGGAAAAAGCCCCCTCACTTGCACAGTCCAGGATTTTTTGGCTTTTGGTGCCAGAGCCATGAGCCACATGCCACCTTTGGGCCTTGCAGAACATGGTCCCAGTCCTCCGCAGCATGTGATTTCCAACTCAAGGCACCTTCTAAGGGTTTCCCAGACTGAGTTTGGGACAGGACAAAGGGAGCAGAAAACCCACACCCCCTACTCCTTCTTTATTGCTTTTCTGGTGACATGCATCCATGGCAAAGGAGCTACATGACACCAACGTTATTGGCCCTGTGCTAAATGCTGCCAAATAAGTAGCATGTGAGACAGAGTGACTCTTTAATTCAAAAACAGCTGTAGAACCAGGCCAAGCTGCTATCTTGCAAGCACCTGGAAGACCCACACTATTAACTTCCACCCAGAAGTAGCCACCAGCAGCCTCAGAGCAGAGGGGGTAATCCCCAGGGATGGATGCACACCAAAGAAGGAGGTCACCAGAGAGCTCTCCTCCCATCCCCACTCCTGCCTGAGCAGGACAACTGCACATCTGGAGCCAGGCAGCTGATGGGAACCCAGCATGGGGCACACCAAGTTCTGCACAAGGAAACCTGGCCCCTGTACTCCATTTGCAAAACGCTTGAAGCCTGATGCTTTCATCACAGGAAATGTCCAAAGTCCCTACACTTTAGGGTTGAATTCCCCCCCTTCAGTAGCCTGCAGTTTTCATTTCTCATCCTCTCAGGTTATAGTTTCCTTACACTCTTCTCACAGCCTTGCTATTTTTTTGGTGGCTCCTCAAGTTTCATTCTCTTTTCCAAGTTACACGAGCCGAATTTAAGACTTCTGCTACTCCTCCCTGCTCATTAGCAGGCATAAATTAAAAGCAGAATTAAAGAGATTATTTGCAATACCACTTGAGACACCTTCAAGCCTCTTATTGCCTTGCCACATACTGTGAATTCTGACCCACCAAGGGACTTTACATCCAGACCTTGCCAAGTGTTTATCTACATCCTGTTAGGTAGGTTTGGGGGAAGAGTTCTCATCCTTCTCAGAAAAAAGATAATCTTGAGGCTTTGCTGAAAGCTTTTGGTTCCTGCATCAAGTTTGTTGCAAAAGGGTTTCCACCTGCTAAGGTCTGTTGACACTGAACAGTAGATATGACCCACTTGCAGAAAAACATGCAACAAATAATTTTTTTTTTTTTTCCTGTCATGGAATTTGGGTAGGATGTTACCAGACCTGCATGGAAAACTGAGCTACTGCCTGCAGGGCCCTGATCAGCTACAGCCTCCCACAGAGACCACTGCTACAGCGAGCCAAGGAAAATCACTGCACACCAGCCTGCTGCCAGGACCAACAGCATCCTGTTGATTTCCAGGAGCCAAACAACTGAGGACCTGCAGATTTTTATTTCTATGTTCCACTACACCCATTCCCTCCCCTCTGCAGTCCTGTGTGTCAGGGAAGAGCCTGAGAGATGCTGGTTCCTGCATGCTCAGGACCCAATGAGCTGACATTAGCACCCAGAAACTCAGGGAGGTTGTTTGAGTGCAACCAAAGCTATTTCTGAAGTCTCATATGATGCTCACGGGTACAGCCCCTGCTGTTGAAAGCTTGGTTGGCACAAACCAGTGGGCTTGCAGAGCCCTGCCTGTCCCACAGCACCGTTCACATGCTGAGAGTCACATATGGATCCAGGCAAGATGCAAAACTGAGCTCAAGTGTCCCAGTGAGGAAGGGCTTGGGGTAGAGCACCCAGTCGCCTGTGGGAAAAGAGCAGCAAGGACTGAGCATGTGTCACAAGATATTCTATCCCAGCTGGTCACCGGAAAGGAGCTGGGAGTGATGAGGACAAAGCACAAAGCCAACAGCTCAACAACTGTCAGCTCAGAGCGCCAAGGCACAGCAAGAGCACACGGGCCATCACTGCTACGTAAGACACCACATGCCTTAATCTCTCCCTGAGGAGAGAACCTCTTCCAGCCCAGACTGTTTGTGTATTCAGCTAATTCTGTTGCCTGACTTTCCACCTACTTGCTCAGCGGAAAACTGATCCTCCCAAGTAATCATCACTATTTCATCCCTACCCTCAGATGCAAGGCCACGGCATAAGCAAAACCCTGCTCCGCTGCATCAGCTGCAAACCCGGTGTCACAAGGGCAACTGGCTCCCCTTGCCGTGCCCCCTTTGCTGAAGTTCCTCTCCCAGTCTGAGCACTGTTTATGCCAGCACAGCCAAATACTGCAACCCACTTGTTGGTCTATGTGAGCCTCATATATCCTAAAATGCAGTTCCAAATCTCCTCCATGGCTCCTACACACAAGTCAGGCTGTTCAAGGTCAGTGGTATAATTAAGGGGAAAAAATACCCTGCATACACCAGGGAGCATCCTGAACTGCATGAGCTTAGTATTAGCTCTTGCTAGAGCACAGTGAGACTATTCCTGGCTCCTGCCTTCAGTGCTGGTGTCTATACTTACAAAAAAAGAGGTTGTAGAAGTGGAACAGGTTCCAAGAAGAATTAAGAGAATGAGTTGGGAACTGGAAAGCCTGCTGTGCAGCCACAGCTCGAGTGCTGAATTGGTTCAACTAAGCCAAGAGACAATCAAGAGAGGACTCAATCACACCCTGCAAAAGTACCAATGCAGAGAGGAGATTTCTGCTGGCAGTGGGACCCCTCTTCGGGGCTGCTCAGATCCCACACAATGAAGGCAAATGAGACAACTCAGTTTGTGTGTCACTTTAAGAGGGAAAACACACTAGCCTGGGCTGGGAAGCATTATGCTCGGGTCTCAGCTCCAGTTGCAAGCCACCCCACCCTTAAGCCCTGAACTGGTAACAGTGGAGGGTAGATGAGCAGTGGAGATGTCCTGCCAAAGATGAACCAGAAGCCAAGCCACATAGCAACACCAAGGGCATCTACCCACAAGTAGTCAAGATGAACCTCTGCACCTTCCTTTAGCTTTTCATTTCACATGCAGGAGTTACCAAAGGAGACAGCCCATGTTGCCAATAAGACAGTCAGGCCAATGGTCATTTGGAAAAAGGGAAGGCAGATTATGTTGTTTTTAAAATGCAAGTCAGCTATCCTCACTGGATCAGCAGGAGGATCAATTAAGACAGACCAGCAACCTTAAGAGGTCAGAACAGGCATCCCACATGCTTCTCCAGCACTTTGAAGTCTCACTGTCCTTTCATTCTTGCTTCCATATTGAAACCATTTTCACCAGGGAAGCTTTGCATCAAACACTGCTCTAAAACCCATATGCAACACTGAAACCTGCTCTTCACTCCTCCCTCCAATTACAGTGCTCACTTCACCTTCAAAGCAAGGCTGACCAGGATGCCTACTTGAGCTGAGTACCAAATGGCACAGATCAGCTGCCACCAAACTGCGGCTGTAATCCCATTGAAGAGCTGCATTCTGGAGTCAAACTGCAAGTGAGACAGCAGAGGCATCACACCTCTTCCTGCAGGGACAGGGAAACCAACTGGTTTTCAGAAAAACTGACAAATCCATCTTGTCCCTCAGACTGGTAGCCACCCTGCACTGTCAACAACCCTGGCACCAGACTCCCTTCTTTTTAAAGCAAAGGGACACCAGTTACTTACATTCAACCACTAATTCCCCTAGTACCCTGAAGATTATTTACTGAGGTTAGCCAAGCATTTGAGATGCTTGCAAACTACCCTCAAGCTTTCCTTACTAGCTATTGCTGCAGAGTCATCTTTTGTTCCCAGTCTCCCCCACACACCTCTTTGGACTTTTTTAATCTTGCTAAAGACAGGTATAAAGAGACGGTGAGGATCTCTTGTCATTTGCAAAGGGAAAAGAAATTGGTAAGAAACCAATTCTATTTAATAGACCTATTGTCTCCCTCGTATTTTCTTCTCCCTGGCAATACTTTGAAAAAGCTTTTCTCCCTCCTTCCATCACCAGCTGGAAGAGCTGAGATCATACAGCTCAGACACCTCCACACGATAACATAGGATTCATCCCGTTGCATTCAACAGGGTCCACCCAATAGCTTGACCACTCTTCCTATCCCCCCAGAAAACCATATACGAGCACTCTTCTGATCTCCCTTTTACATCCCTCACTGCTGCACTTTCCCTCCTGAATTTCTTCCTTTCCTGGTTCTTTCCCTGATACAATCCTCTAGGGCCACTTCACACCTCCCAGGGCCTGTCATTTGTAAGTCCACTTTCCACTTCAGTTTCCCCAGGTACTGAATCACTGATCTAAAAATGCAACTGGGAACAGTATTCTGGGGCTATAAAGCTTCCTACAACATCCCAGCAAGAATCCTGCCTCAGGGATTTCTTAACCCCATAACAGTCCTTCACTGCTTGATCACAGCCTTCCCATCACCTTCTCTTGAAGGACACTAGAACCAATACAAGTTCTCTGGTCTGCAGACTTCTGTGTACCTGCAATGCCATCACCTTAACAGCAGCCTCCCAGGCTTGCTGTATCAGCCAGGGCACTGCCAAGCCATCTTGTCTCCACTATCCATTTGTGTTCTCGTCTCTGCAGCATGCCCAGAGCCACCAGCTGAGACAGCAGCTCCAACATTGCACACACAGCAAGAGGCCCTGCCTTGAAAGATTTACAGCCTACACCGACACCACATGGGGGAAAAAAAACAGGTGTGGAGAGAGGAAGGCAACTAGTTGCAGGCCACTGAGCAGACCATGCTGCATGCTACTTCTCCACTGCCTGATGTGCTAATCTGCAACCATTTCTGAGTACTGGTGGAGATTGGAGCAACCTAGTTCAAACATCTTTGCACAAGCATGGCTTTTGGGCATCAGTGAAAAGAAATGCCTGTGTAAGCAGGGAGGGAGGGAATCAGACCTGAACCACCAGCCAAGAAAAGGCTGTATTGGTTTTGTGTGAACTCTACCCACCCTTCACCTTCAAGGGCACTTCCTCCCCTTGCCACAAGTAACAAGCACAGATAATTGAAGGAAAACACAATTTCCTAGAGCACTTCTGATCCGTATTATCCATGCTCATTACAAGCTGTGAGGCTCGTTCTGGTCTCCACCAGCTCCAAGCAAACAGGAAAGACTGCAGCACATGGACAAGGGGCAGAAGAGCTGCTGAGAATGCTACAAACCAAACTGAGCCACTTAATAGCTCTTGAAGGACCTGCAGCCAGAGACACATGGGCCTGTACTCAGGCCAGGACATCAAAGGCCCAGGGTCATTTGCACAGCTCAAGTTGTCTCCTAGAGCTTATGCAGGAGAGTGGATTTAACTGGGCAGTGCTGGAGCACCAGAGGCAGATTTCAATTCTCAGCTGCCTATTGACTTGCATGGGTTTTGTCCTGCCATCCTCCAGGCTGCCTCCACACCTTGGCAACAGTAACTTGCTGGTCAGTCTGAGAAAAAGATGACTTGGAAAAGGAAGTTTTTCTTCCTCTTCAGTAATTTTTTAAGCTTTAGTGTCTTTTTTGCCATTGCATGAGCACGAGGGAGCTCTTCTCTGCTGATACGCTTTAGCTACTTCTACTCTGCTGCCATGGCTAGTTGGAGCCTCCCAGGAAGTGACTGCATAGACATGCGGGCCCCAGGTCACTCACTGTCCCACCCCTGGCATCTCACAGCTCCCTGTCACTTAGAGGATCTTCAAAAAGGTGTTCAGGGACCCCATTTCACTAGCTCACTGCAAAAATGCCCTATGCTCAGCAGTGCTGAAAGCTGGGTAGAGCAGGAGGTATTAGTAGACGTGCAGAAAAAAGTAGCTAAGCAGGAAGACTTACAGGAAAACAATTTGCTTTGGCAGAACATTCCTGGTCCCTTTTTCCAGAAGAGCCCTAAAGAGAAGATCCAGAACCGATGTTGCACACAGCCCATGTGCTAAAACCAGACGGCACTTTTTTCTAGCATTAGCCTCAATCAGGGAAGCAGCAGAGGTCTGGCCAACCTGGACACAGGGTAGCTGCATATGGGACTACCCCCAGCAGCGCTGTTTTCCTCTCCTGGATGGTGGGATGCACAGATCTGGAACCATCACCCACCTCCAAGCCAGCTCCTGCAGCCCCTGTACCAAATGCTGACCATTTGGGACAGGTGGGGAAAGACCAATGGGAAGCAGTGGTGACATGCTGCAGCAATACACCACCTTCCTTCCAAACAGCCTCGCTGCATGCCAAGCCAGTCTCCTGCTTGCTTAACTTTCACCCCTACCCAGAAATCATCTCCCACTCACTCAAGCCTCAGCTCCCTCCCCTCTTCAGCCCTTCTTGCTCCTCTTCTTCCCTCCGCACTCCCATCAGGGTCAGGAAACTCTCTGGTTCAGCATCTTCCAAGTGTGATTTATACCATCTCCAGCCTGGTAAACTATAAGATACTGGAGAGGATCCAGGACCACAGGAAGTGGGTCTGCCCTGGCAAAGACAAGAGACAGAGGAAGAAACTGGATGGGACTAGATGGGCTCTTCCTTCACCTAGCACCCCCACACCTCTTCTCCAAGTCTTGTGATTTATCTCTCTCCAGACCATCTCTGCAGGAACCAGGTCCATTACGGAAATTAAAATAAGCTTTTGCCAGCAGCTGGAAAGATCAAATCCTCAGCAAGCCTGTCCCCTCCAAGCAGAGATGGCAGACACCACAGGGCTTGCAGCCAAGTGCATGGGAGCAGGTGCCAAGAGAAGCTCCTGCACTGCACCCTGACAGGCCACCCACTTTGGCGGCTCCTGGCTAGTGGCACAGCTCAGAGGACAAGCAGGATACCAGTCTGAAGCTGGACGCTGGCACAGCCTGGCTTCCAGGAGTGGCCAAGGGCAAGAATGTGCCCTCTGTGCCATTGCATATAACCCTCAGCATCCAAGGTGTTAGAAAGACTTAAGGATACTTCAGCACTGAGGGACTGAGTTTGGGGGGGATGGGGAAGAAGAAAGCCCTTTCCCTTCTCTCCACAGCTTCCCCTACTAGGGCAATATCCCCAGTATGAAGACCCCTGAATCAAAATGAATAACTATCACAGCAGGTTGGTGGCTGCAGGTACTGCCAGAAGATGTGACCAGCCAAGAGATCCTTCCCTGAAAGACAGGCTTCAGCTTCACAGAGTGAGCCACAGGCACCCTAGAAGAGGCAGCCTGATGTTTCATAGACCTTAAACACAAGGTCATTACCATCCCCCAGAAAAATCTTTTTCCCTCATGTATTACCAAATGATAACAAAAGAGCATTCAATCCTGAAAAGGTTTGTGCTCCAAGCTGGTGACAGCTCTGGAGAAAGCACAGAAATAAATGCCTGTGGAAGCATATTAGAAGGGCTCAAAGCTAGCAAGGCAGGTACAAACTTCTCCTGAGCAAGATGAGCTCAGTCAGGCATTACGGACTGACACAAGAAAGAAATGCAACCCATGCTAGGAGGAGAGGTTTTCCATGTGCTGCTCTCCCTTGCTAGCCCCATGCAGCAGCACTGAGCTCCCCAGACCAGCACTTCTCAACCTGAGACGTTGAAGGCATCGCAGAGCAGCACAAGCACAGCTGCAAAGGCAAAACCTCACACCTGAAGAGCAGCACTTATGCACACAAGCAGCTATAGGAGAGAGCAAATTTGTAAGCAGAAATATGTTGCAATGCTTCACAAAACATCCCACAGATGTTTGTCAAAAAAGGCGAGGTGGCCTTTAAAAAGTCAAGGAATACTGTCCTAAAGGCTCAGATCTTTGTGGCCACAGCAAGACCAGGAAAGGAGAAAGCCTTATAACCAAGGGGGCCTCAAAACTCCCACAGCTTCCCTGATGCAGCAGGGTCACAGGTGATGTACACACACTTTGGCCTTAATGGCAGGGCAAAGTGTCCTTACACATTTCAGTGCCAAAACAGGAGCTTGTTCCACCTGAGGTTCTGCTGGCCTAGGCTCTTGTACAGCCAAAGGTCAGATGAGAAACAACCAGCTTTGGAAAAAAATCAGGCAATTGGCTTTTTAATTCATTTCCTGCAAACAGACTTTTTGCTTAAGACAAAAAAGTTGGAAGTTACCACCTGGACAGTCATAGCACTGGCATGCTGACAGTCAGCCTAATCTATCTGATTAGAAAAGGATTTGGAAAAAAAAACAGGAGGGGAAATTTACTTCCTTCCTTCCACAGCATTTCAAAGAAACCTGCTTTGTGCTCTGCCACAAGGTAACCTTTTGCCAGGCTGTCCTCAGCCCAGCCTAGACAAAACAGGGCACCAAGCACTGTATCTGAGGCCAGAGACGTAATTCTTCTCTGTCTCTGTAAGCAACCTGTTAAAGTGATCACAGGAATGCTCACTGTACTGCCCTCATAACAGCAGTATCCTCCTGCAAATCACCTGGGAGTACCCGGGGTGACACTAACCTTCGCTGGATTTGAGCTCTGACCTCCCAGTCCCCTTTCTGACGTCCCGTACTCTGCTCCCTGCATTGCCATGATATCTTGCTCCTGGGAACAGAGAACCTGCCAGGATTGCTGATCAGTTGCATGATCTGTTTAAGAGAAGAGCAAAGCACACCAGCCAGCTTCTTTACAGTCTGTGCCATTTCTTCCCAATGCTCCTCAGCTCTCAGGGGAGGTACCAGGACCAGCCAGGTGGACTGCAGGTAGCACTGGGTGGGCTTAGCCATGCCTGTCACCCAGGAGCTGGAAGATGCTGAAGAAACTTGGCAGCTTTAGATCTGAATGCCCTGTACAGAACAGAAGGGAAAGAAAAAGTGCCCTTTGGTAGGCCCCCTGTCCCCCAGGGAAGAGCACTTCGGACAGCAGATTCAGGGAGCCAGGCACAGTGGGGCTGTCCATCAGCCGACAGCCCAGATGCTTCATCCTCCATCAGCAGGAATGCCTGGGCAGCCCTGCACAAGCTCCTCAAGTACTCTGCAGCAGCACCAAATGACAGTTTGCCCTCATCCTCCCATCCTTGCCAGCCTCCTGATCATCCACTCCCTAAATAGCTCAGAGCATTTCAATGGAAGTGTACAAGGAACAAGAAAAAAAAAATTCTCTTCTCCCCTACCTGCCTGTGCAGCATCTCTTGGACAGAAGATGCAGGTCACACAGCCTCTTTTGGTTTAAGTGTGAACAGAGAACTGTGATTTTTAAGTGACCATCCATGACCTAGAGTTGCAGGGTGGAGGGAGTGGATGCAGACTTGCGTCTTAAGTACATCAGATTTTGTATTACACTTACATGGAGAAAGCACAGAAATCCCCCAAGCACTTCACAGCCAGCTGTAATAGCAACATGTGAGACTTACCAAGATGCATGGAACATGCTTTCCACTGGCTGCAGTTTGGTTGCTTAGACCCTGCCTCATCCAGGGGAGCACAAGCCAGCAGATACTTGCTTTTTTCCTAAGGAAAGAGCTACAACCACTCACCTTTTGGTTAACCAGGCATGTAGGCACATTGCTACCAGGGCTGTAACTCACCACATCTGCAGGCTAGGCCCAGGTGAGGGTTAACCTAACCCAAAAGCACCAAGCAAGCCTTCCATGATCTACATTGGGACCAAGAGACTGCAAACAGCTTTCTGACTGCAGCTCAGCAGTCCAGGCCTAGAGCAGCTGGGGAACAAGACCAAAATACTCCCATCTGCCTAAGCATCACTCCCAGCAAAGCACAATAGGCACATGGTGCAGCTGGGAGCTCCCAGCATCTTTCCTGTTCGTGTTTCCCCTCTGGGCACAAGGCAGCTCGTTTGTGCTCTGCAGACATCCTTGCACATCATCACTCCAGTTAAGAGCCATGCTCTGCAGCTCAAGGGCAAGCAGATGGTAGAAAGCCACACTTGCAGCAGGAGCAGAGTGGGAAGCTTGCAAATCAGGATACAAATGCAATATCGGCCACGCTGCTCCAACTGGCAAGCCCTCTGACATGCGTAAGCAGACTCATTGCCACCCAGGGACCTGCACACTGCCTTCAACTCAAAGCTTCTGTGACAGGAATGGTAGTCACCATTAGGACAGCTAGCAAGAAGAGAAGGGTATGACAGGCCCCCCTGGTGCAAGTTTCACGTTAACACATGATGACAGTAATTAACACACCATCACCAATGGATTAAGACTGGATGATCAATCTAGTGATCACAGCCTCCTTCCAGTCCCAGCATAACTTCTTGCAATGCAAGAGTCACCCCAATCCCTTCTCCTCATGATCAAAAGGGGACTGCCAAAGGCTCACCAGTATGGGTGCTGCCAGTTTGCAGCTTTTCTTTTTTAATTTAAAATTGTATAGGGAAATCTATGAGGTATTTATCAAGCTGAGATGTTGACATTTTATTTGCCCAGTATGAGAGTCCTCAGTTGCTTTATTGCCAAAACGTAATTGAACAAAGCTCGAAGAACAGTGAGCCACGGAAAATCTCAGTGACATGTGGCTGGGCTGTGCCTCAGGGCTGCTGCACAACAGCCCTGCATGTGCACATAGGACCCAGCTGCAGCTGCTGCCTCCCTGCAGAAACAAGCTGATCTTTCAGCTGTCACACATCAGCACTGGAGACGTGCAACTGGACATCTGTGGCACAACATGAAACGTGCTTGGAGAGACTTGACAAGGCATGGCCAGGATGCAGCATGAGGCTGGGGTGCACAGTATCATGCAAGACTCCTCATAGCACAGAGCCTTGCTGGAAGATACCTTGCAGCTGCAGGGCTGGAGGTACACAAGCACAGGCTTTGCACTGGCACAGTGTGAGGCACAAGTGTTCCACTCAGCCCCCTGACAGCACCCAAGCCCCCACAGCAGCAGACAGAAAAAGCCAGCAGACAGCAGGTCCCTAACTCAGAAAGGACCAGCTGTTCACAAGAGGTGTAGCTGAGTGGAGGGATTCCCAGCTGAAGGATGCTGCAGGTGATCAAGAATTGCTGTCTTCAATCTATGCACTTGGACGAATTCACAGGAGAGGAAAAAAAGACAAATCTCTTCGCTTCGGGCTGAAGACATTTGAGCCATAGGCTGTCAAAAACTGGAGCTACGCAGTGCACCCTCACCTTGTTCTTATGCCTTTCCTTGCATGCCCACTACTGTCCACTGTCAGGGACAGGATTCCTGGACATTAGGTTGTACCGATCAAGCCATTCTCAGGGAACAAGTCAGCCTGAAGCATGCAGCAGGAAAGCACTGGGGCAGATATTTTGATTCACATTTGCAAGGGCTTTTGACAGGAGCAAAGAAAGAACATTTTAAGCATTCCTTTCAGCCAGCACGCATCCCCGGCCCATGAGACCCCTCCTGGGGCGAGGCACAAGAACAATCTTGCTTTCAGATCAAAGGCTCCTTTGTCACCCTGCTGCAAGCCATTTGACCTTCAGAGTCAGAAGCAAGCTCATATCACAAGTGGTCTGATGGGCCTGGGTTGGGAGCAAGCCCAGGCACTCAAGAAGGACCGCAGCCCAGCTGCCAACCCCAGCATCTCGGCGGGGAGATCAACAGATCCCAAGCCTGAGAGCTCAGCTCTGGAAATGCTTGTTTCAGTTCAGCAGATTTCCTCCGACAGCCAGACACAGAAGGTCACCCAGGCCAGCATTTCCATTTACAAGAATATCCTTGCCAAGAAAGAACAGACCCAGGCCAGGCTATGCCAGGGTATCCAGTGAAGATTTAAGCCTTTGAAATATAAGTTAGCCTTCATTTCATCATCAGCATCTGCACATTTCTTCAAAGTGCATCAATTCCCTCCCACCCCTGCTTTGAGGACAGAGCCTGTAAAAACCTCCTCCTTCATTTGCAGCCCCCCCTTCAATTGCCCCACCTTGAAAATTTGGAGCTCTCTTCCCTGAACCTAATTGCAGAGGTATTACTTACAGCGCACAGCACTTTTGAATGACACACCAAGGAGACAGCTGCCCCCACAGACAGGGCAAGAGCCAGCACAGCTTTTGCCCCAAAATTCACCAAGTACCCTCCTGCACAGCCTTTTGAGCACTGCTTGCTAACAACAACAGAAGCTGCTCCCTGCACCAGAAACCTCAACAAAAGAAGAGTTGACACAAGTTGTTACTGCTGTAAGATACCTTTACCTTCAGCCAAGCTGCCAGGGATTGCTCTCCTCCTGGGCTGTGCCTCCTGCTCTGCACCAAGGCAGGTCCACAGCACCCTGCAAATCACCACAGTGCCCAGCCAGCCTCCAAAATGCTGCGTCTTCTCCCAACCCTCAGATGCTGGGCCCTAGCAGAGCATCCTGAACCAGCCAAAATTTTAAATGCAAGCCTCAGATATCAGTATATTTGCACACAGGGGCTGCTCATTGATGCAGAAATATCACCACAGGCACCTCGCTCCAGGACAAGGCTCACTGGTGTTGCAATCCCCTAGCTACCCTGATTTCCACACCCCCACCACTGCCTTTTGCCTGGGGCCCCAAGGGATACTGGCTAACACCAGTCCAGCCAATATTCTTCTTCAAACCTGCCTTGCAATGACTGAAACCACGACAATGGAAACAACGGTTTTACAAGAAGGCAGGAACAAATTTGAGCACCAGCCACAAGGAAGACGCGGCTACGTGGACACTGCAGAAAGCTAATCTTGGATGGTGCCTGGGTCAGCCTGAGCAAGGCACACACCAGCCTGCATGCCAGCTTCTCCAGAAATGGGAAATGTGTGACAGATGCGTTGTGTTTATGCAGCAGAACCACCAGCCTCGCTCCCACAGAGCCCTATCAGCATGTTGACATACAAGCACACACTTCAGGTCCCACACGTGTAGCCTTTCCAGCCTACCCAGGCACTGAGGATGTGTTACAATACACATTTACCTAATTCAATTATAAGAAAAAAAGAAAAAAAAATTAGGGCACACAGCCTGTGATTAAGGAGAATTTCTTTCCCAACATGCTGGCAACATGCCTGCAATTAGCAAGCCCTTGATTCTCTGAATTCCCCAGAGATCAACAGCACCTGATACCAGCATGTCCTTAGGTCTTTCATAACCCGGAAAGCTGCCCCCCCACCCCTCTCTGTTTCAACACTGGTGAGATTTTTCACACCTTGCAGCTCAGAAACACTTAAACCTCGGACACCCTGATCCCAGCTCTGCAGGTCACACCAAATCCACCAGTGTAATTGGCAGCACAGGTGGGCTGCAGCTGAGAGAAGCCAGGGCAAAATTACTCTCATTAAAAGCAGCAAAGCAAGACCATGCTCAACACGATGGAAGGAAAATGCTTCCAATACTGGCTCTGTCAAGCCAACCACCGGGAGGACTGCAAAGGCAAGAGCTAGAGCAGTCCTCCTACTAATAAGATCCCCCAGAAATGCAAACAGTGGCCAAAGTAGCTGCATGAAGGCAGGACAGGAGGCTGGGGAGAGAGCCAGATGGCTTTTCCCAGCAAACAACCCCAGCTGCCACAGGGTTACATCAATGCATGAAGCTAGTAAAGGGGGTAGAAATCTTTTAACATGGTTGAGTGAAATTCCTCACACTTTTAAGTTGACAAGGAACCCCAATGGGGCTTAATAGGCTAACACAACCCATCCCATTACAGGTTGTTAACACACACAGAAGCCTTGGGAAGAGGGGCAATTAAGGGCTCCCACTCACCACTGCAAGAGGGATTCCTATCCCAGCTTTGAATCCCACCTATGGGGAAGAGGGATGGAGGAAGGGGCCATCCCCTCCTCTGCCCCCTGCACCTTCTCCACCTGGAAAGGCACAAACGCCCCCCATAATCCAGGAGGAAATAGTGACCTGCTACGCTATCTGGACACTCACAAGTCTCTGGAACCAGATGGGATCCATCCGAGAGTACTGAGGGAGCTGGCGGAGGAGCTTGCCAAGCCACTCTTCATCATTTAGCAGCAATGCTGGTCAATGGGGAAGGTCCCAGATGACTGGAGGCTTGCCAATGTGATGTCCATTTACAAGAAGGGTCAGAGGGAGGATCCAGGGAACTACAGACCTGCCAGCCTGACCTCAGTACCAGGGAAGATTATCGAGCAGTTCATCTTGAGTGTGCTCACACGGCAGGTGCAGGACAACCAGGGGATCAGGCTCAGCCAGCATGGGTTCATGAAAGGCAGGTCCTGCTTGACCAACCTGATCTCCTTCTTTGACCAGTTGACCCACCTAGTGGATGAGGGGAAGGCTGTGGATGTTGTCTACCTGGACTTCAGTAAGGCCTTTGACACTGTCTCTCACGGCATACTCCTTGAGAATCTGGGGCACATGGCTTAGACAAGTGTACTCTTCGCTGGGTAAAAAACTGGCTGGCTGGATGAGCCCAGAGGGTTGTGGTGAATGGAATGAAATCCAGATGGCAGCGGGTCACAAGTGGTGTTCCCCAGGGCTCAGTACTGGGACCAGTTCTCTTTAATATCTATCAAAGATCTGGATGAGGAGATTGAGTGCACCCACAGCAAGTTTGCAGATGACACCAAGTTGGGAGGGAGGGTTGATCTGCTTGAGAGTAGGAAGCCTCTCTTACAGAGGGATCTGGACAAGCTGGATCATTGGCCCAAGGCTAATTGTATGAGGTTCAACAAGGCCAAGTGCCAGGTCCTGCACTTCGGTCACAACAACCCCATGCAATGCTACAGGCTTGGGGAAGAGTGGCTGGAAAGCTGCCCAGCAGAAAAGGACCTGGGGGTTCTGGTTGACAGCCAGCTGAATATGAGCCAGCAGTGTGCCCAGGTGGCCAAGAAGGCCAAGAGCATCCTGGCCTGTATCAGA
This sequence comes from Pandion haliaetus, assembly GCA_013401275.1. Lineage (NCBI taxonomy): Eukaryota > Metazoa > Chordata > Aves > Accipitriformes > Pandionidae > Pandion > Pandion haliaetus. Next base: position 579,445 of record VYZV01017332.1, on the reverse strand, counting down.
AACAGTGTGGCCAGCAGGAGCAGGGAAGCGATCATCCCCCTGCACTCAGCACTGGT
>VYZV01017332.1:561522-575756 GCA_013401275.1 Pandion haliaetus | reverse complement strand
ATCAGCCCTGGAGTCATTTTGCTTTCAAAACAAGCTGTCAAGGCAGCCCCCTCTCCTCCCATCTCCTGGCAGAGGAAGAGCGAGGGAGCACCCGTGCGCTTGCCGGGGACGCGTGGCATCAGTCATCAGACCACACCATCAGTCACTTGGCACATCAGGCCGAGCCATGCCCTCGCTTTCCCTCGGGCATCTGTCAAAGCCTGTGACAGGGAGCGAGAGCAGCCGATTCCTAGCAAAGATGTGCTGAGCACGAGACACACCAGCTCTGCTGACAAGAATCCCCACTTGTGGGCCATTAAGCTGGGGAAAAACAAAGCTCAAGAGCAGCAAGGGCTCAATGCACTAGCTCATCTGGCCACATCAGCAGCTCACTTTCTCCATGGTAGACACATGCACAGCTGGCACAAGCATGCAAATGCTGCCTCTTCTGCCATATAGGTTACCAGGTTTGAAGTCTCCCTGCACAGCCTGCAGTTCTCCCAGCTCATGGCTGAGCTCAGGACAGCAAGCTGAGTGCTTCCCCATATATTCCACACAACTGCTTGGTTCAAAGCAAGGCTACCTGCCATTGCAACATACTGCGCAACACCCAGCATGGACGCAGCAAGCTCTCCATCACTTGAGGCACTACCAGCTCTGAACTTACCCTGAACACCTGCAAGCTGTGCCCAGATCTCACCCAGCAAGCATCAGTCCTGCAGCCGGCCAGATTGGAAGATTACAAAGATATCTTCAGGCTTAATTTTTGCATGCAATTGAGGAAGATAAATAGCAAGCACAGCCACTTCTAGGGTGGAAAAGGGCAGGCTTTTTAGCAGTGCACAATCACCAACCCCAGCTTTAATATCCTATTTGCTTCCTTAGCAAAGTCCCCTTTGCAGAGCCCCTTGGTACTGATTAGGGCACCAGCTTCCCTCCCACCTCATCCTTCCTGGGCTCTCTGAAAGCAGCAGCTAACTATAGCAGCAGAGGCACCCCCGGGAGATAATGCACACTTTCATTTCAACAGGGTGGCACCCATACTGAGTTGACTTCTCCCATGGAGGGATACCCTCTGCCACAAAGCAGGGAGCAATACACAGCCTGATCTTCTAGGCTGGATCCATCCCACAATTAGCACAGATGAGGAAGGAAGAGCATCTCTGCCCCAGTTAGGTTTGCTTGGGCTGGTGGCACGCACTCCCAGCTTGCTAGCGAATGCCCTGCTCATTAGCATGGGGTCACTCAGCTGCAGCAGGGCACAAGCACCACTTGGCTATTGCAACGCCACTCACGTCCACTGCTGTGGAAGTGTTGAATTTCCTTTAAGAGCTCTGAAGCTCTCAGTTGGAATTTAAGGAAGGAAAAAAAAACCCTCACAAAGAATTGCAGGATCTCTGTAAACATACCAGAAGAAAAAAGAAAGTTAATCTTTGAGCCTCTTGACCTTGACAATGTCTTTATAATTACAAGACTATTTATTTTCAGTTAAACCCCAACTATTGAATAGACAGTGTCAAGTTGTTTTTTTCTGAGCAGGTGATTATCCTGCCCGGCTAATCTAATGAAAATTATCAGGAGGCTACTGACCTCCTGCTACACACACTAAATAATGTACAAAGCTTCAGGATCAGACAGGCAAATCATAACCTTGCCTTATCTTAATCACTTTCTGTACAGCTCCAGGCTTGTTCCACTCATGTTTGGCTGTGTTAGCCAAATGCTATCTCAGTGGAAACCACAGCAGAGCTAGCCCCAAGAACTACACAGCAAAAAGTTACCTCCGTAAGATTTATATTTGTAGAAGCCAAGAGCTGCAGCAGCAGATATATTTAGTTTTTAAGCTGCTGTCTAGCTCCTGAGCTTGTAGCATGAGGTGGTGGTCCCCTGGCACCAGGCTTTGGGCAAAGCAGCATCATCCTGCTACTTCAACAAAGAGTATAAGGCAGGCAAAGTCTATAAAAGCAGTGCATAAAGGGGCTTATTGGTCCAGATGGGAAAAGCTACCCTTTCCACTCCATCCTCTCAGAACCACCCCCTCTTTCTGCATCCTCCTGCAAACAGGGCTACCCACCCCCTTTTGAGGTGTCACAGCCCAGCCAGCAGCATGAGAACTAGGGCAAAGCAAGAGGACTCAACACTGGGGATGCTCTGTCCCCAGCTCAGGGCACACTGTAGGGGTCAGAGGATCTACAGCAATCCTGTCCCACTTACTGCAATCCTCCTCTCCTTCAGGAGAGACAAACAAGAGCAGCAGCTGGAAGAGATAAAAACTACAACTAGCAATTAAGGAGGCAAGACCTAAACAAGGAGCCACAAAAAAAAAGTTATCACACACTCCTTATACAGCCTCAACTTGAGCAGCACACACAGCTAGAGGAATATATTGCATAGGCATAACTTCAAGCCTAAAATAAGTTTCCACTTGGGAAGCTACAGAGAACTGTGGAAAAACACTGCTTAAGCTGACTAGCTTTTATGCCCCCCTCCCCAACATGAAACGCCAGCTACAACACCACAGAAAAGATACCCCTCTTATTCAGCCTGGACTCGCAGCCTCACCCTTACACACCCATTGCCTCTTGGTCCTTCACACCCCTCCGTACAGGAGCGCCCAGCCTACCACCGATCTCTGCTGCAGCCAGGAGCTTCACCCTACAGCCCTTGCAAACTGCTGCCAGCCTCAGCAGCCTGCCTCCGCCCTGCAACCCTTCTTTTCCTGCAAAGCTCTCCTCACCCCCAAAACACCTGATTTATCCTTCCACTGTGGCTATCATGGGACTTGAGTCCCTTTTCTCCAGCTGGGGAGGTGCTAAGTAAGACACAGGTGGGCAGGTTTTCTCATCTTTTAAATGGCCGATTAGTCCCTTCTTACAACCTTTTAGAACAAGAGGGATAAATACTCTCCTCTAAAGTGAGCAGAAACAGAGACCAGGGTGGGTTTAGGCATAACAGAAGAGAGAGAAAGAGAAATCATAGAAAGACAGGCAGGAAATAGCACAAGATTCAGCTAACACATGCAAGGAAAATGATCCATAGCAGAGATACTCAAAGGCAAGCAGAAATCTGGGAAAAATTAATGTCCACAGCAGCAATTGTGGGCAACAGTGAGCATGCAGGGCTTTGAAATGGAGCACTACCAAGGCAGTGACTCTACCTAGGGCAGATCCCACCTCTGCAGAAGGGAGGAGGTGCTGTCCTGCTGCTCTGTGGACATGGCTGGGTCCAAGGGTGTCTTCAGAGAGATGATCCTGAACCCCAGGGAGCCCGGTCACACCATCTGGGCACACTGTAGCTGAAAGGGTTAACTGGCCAGGACCCAGCAAAAGGAGAGGTCCTTTGTTTCTCTCCCCTCCTTTCAGTTTTAGAAAGCTGGTTGTTGCTGAGGCATCCAAGCTACTTCTGGAAGAAGTTAGAATGATAATTAAATTCTTCCATCTCCTAGCCTCAGTGACAGGAGCAACCTCGGGCTTCTGGTTGTTGAAGCCAACACTGTAATTGCTTGTGTCACAGCCTTGCTCCATCCACATGTGCTGACTCTGCCTTAAAAGCCAAGGTACAGGTCAGTTCATGTCTCTGCTGTCTAGCAGCTGCGTGGTGTCCTCCATGGGGACGGTGTTGAGTGCCAGGGCTGCAAGAGGGCCATTGGCTGGGTTAAGCTGGCATCACCCTGCTGAGTTATGTGGTATACTCTGAACTGCCATCGCTCCTGGAAAATGCTGGTCAGGGACAGCTGAGACAGCTGCCAACAGACACCATGCAGGGTCTGGTGGTTGTAAAGTGAGAGGTGACAGCCTGGCAAAAGCCAGTAAACTACATCTGTACAGCTAAACTACAGATGATAAAGATGACTTCACCATCAGGTGTAGTCAGGGAGGAGTCTTGCACAAGAGGAAGGGATGGATTTAAAACCCTACTGCACAGAGCCCTCAAAAATGCTCAGAGGACTAAAGCTGGACCTAGCTGCTGGTGCTGGGACTGAGGGATGGCTCCAGTGCCTGCAGCTAGCCCTGGCTCTCTGCACCAGCTGCTCCTGAGCAGAGGTGACACCATCCCCTTCTCATGCCAGGAAACAGGTGCCAAGCCCAGCGACATCTTCTCCCAGCTCATGCAGTGGCAGAGGGTTGCAACTGCTGGGAGGGACTATGGCACACCAGAGATTGCAAATGTGTGTTCTGGGGAAGTTTCTCCTCTCCCCAAGCTGACTTCCAGCTGGAGAGATGTGTCTGTGCTTGTCCCCAAGGCAGACAGCAGTAATACAGGCATCCTCTGGTGCTGCTCCCTGCCAGCAGAGCATGGCAAAGCGTTAGAGTGACAGCCTCCAGCGACAAGAGAGCAATTTACTCACTACACACGGACAAATGCTCGCCTTCATTGCTGAAATCCAGCAGGCGAGGTACTGATTAGCATCACACATCCTGGTTGTTTCAAGGCAGACACCCAGCCTGCTGGGACTCTGCTGAGAACCCACCAGTTCATTGCACGCCCGCCCACCACTAAGCCCTAGGTCAGATGCAGGCTTGAGGAGGAGGAAGGGATTGCATGCAAGTCCCTACCATTGCCCTTTCCATCCCAGCACCTCTTTTCCAGTGCAAGCCCTGACTCCCATCTGCTGCTGATTCCAGCATGGCCCGAGCAACAGGCTAAAAAGAAGCTAAAATCTGTTTCTCTTCATGTATCCACCAGCAGAGTGTTTCTCCAGCCCCCAGGCATTACTGCCAGTGACAGCAGAGACAGGAGGAACCCAGCTGGACTCCTCCAAGGCAGGGATGGAGCAGGGTGAGCTGTTGCAGGGCCAGCACTTAGGAGAAAAGCATCTTCAGCTTGACAACTCAGCAAATTTGATCTGGAACTGGCAAGAGGGAAAAAATGTAAAGCCTTTAAATGTCATCTCAGGGGTTTGGCTGCCAGAGGAACTAGAGACAGACAGACAGATAAGCACACAGCACTGTGCAAAGAGCCAGATACCCTGCTTTGGCCTATGCAGAGTATTTACTAATGTGTCCCACAGCTGGCATGAGCTGTGAGCAATTCAAGAAATCTGGTTTTCTGCCACCAGCTCTGCTTTGGGACCTGAAGGAAATCCCAAAGCCACTCCAGGTTGTTTCAGTTTCCCCTCTTTGCAGGCAATGATGCTTCCCTTCAACCCCAGGTGGTGGCAAGGTTAAAGGCTGACCATGGTAATGTACTATAGCAAGCAGCCTTGGGGAACCCTCCAAGCCTAACCGCACATGCGCTATAAGCCTAACCTCTTGTTTGGGTCCTAGACCCTCAGACAGGTCAGACTATCCCAATCCCTTCTTGTAAGAGGGAAAGTCAAAATCATCAACACTTTTTTTTTTTTTTTACATTAACACCTCAGACCTGGGCAAGCCACATCATCTTCTCCTTCCTCCCTCTGCCAGTCCTGGGGAGATAGCAAGCCCATCAGTGTACAACTGGCTCTCCTCTGTGTGTAAGGCAGCCCTACTTGGAAAAAACCAGCACTGCTGGCCTGACTGCAGGTGAAGATGTGCCAAAACTAGGAAGCACAAATACTGCATGCCCTTGAAGTAAAGGACCCACCATGGCTGTTGGAGAAGTTACTCTTCGTCCTTGCTTTGCGGAGGAGCAAGCTAGGGTGAACCTGAAATTGCTGACCCAAAGTAAACTGGGCCAGGGTGCAGCAGATGTGTTTATACAGCAAAAAGCACTGTGCAAAGTATGGATACAGAGCATCAATGATCCCCCTCCCAGACCTTGTCCCATCTAAACAAGCCCCAAGAACTTGGTGTGTCTCAGCATTCGTTGGAGAGCGCAACGCACACCAAACCAGAGCCCAGCAAGCAGGGTGTGCAGATGGGAAATGGTTAATGGCAGCTTGCTGGACTTCTAAAGGATGTATACCTTCACTGGCAGTCCCCAGGTGCAAGCTCGATATGTCCTGGAACCTCAGGTTTCACAGAGTTCAGACTGCACCTTGTCCTGGCAAAGTAACTCCAACTGCAGTCAAAAAGGGGGAGCCCCCAAAATGTCCTGGTAGTTGAGATGTTACAGAAATGCCCTATTGAAAGGGCAAGGGGTTTATGCCAGGTAGCACAGCACATGTGTGGCATGCCCAGAAATATTGTCCAGCCAGTATGCTCCCTCCTGCATAGATTTCGGCATTAGCTGGTGCTCTGTGCCCCATCACAGTACTTACTTTCATGCACAAAATAAAAACTAGATTCACCAACGTACCCAGTGGGCCTGTCAAACTAATCACATTAGGGGGACTGGAAACACACCAGCAGCAAGAGCTGGCCCCTGCTCCAGAGCCCTTGCAGAAATCACGCATCCAGGAGATGGAAAAGCCTCTGTCATTCCCGGAACCAGGTCAATAAAAGCACAGACAACTCCATCCAGAGAGACTTTTTTATGAATCACAAAAAAGAGCAGCTTCAGCTCCCCCAGCTGCAAATAGGTGGGCAGTCACAAAGAGCCAGCACGGAAACGTGTCTGTGCAACACGTGTGGGGAATCAGCCACCCCGCACATGTCCAGGGTATGAGGCGAGAGGAAACCGCTCTGAACCACAGCATGGGAGAGCTGTGAAAAACAGCGGCCACTGGTTGGTGTGACTTCTCCCACTGCCCCAGCTGAGTTCCCAAATCAAACAGCCTCTCACCAATATAAGTATTTAGCATGCCAGGGCGAGAAAACAGGCTAGGCAAAGATTTCAAAGCTGAACAATCCCAGGTGGCTTTGAAGGGCCTCATATTCAGGGAGTGAGAATAACCCACCCTTCTGGGAGAAAAAAAATCCAAAATCCACTTCATCTAGGTGCCTCCAGAACAAAACTGTCCCCTCCCCAAACCCACAGTTCATTCGTGGGTGCACCTTTGCCATAATGCTGTTATTTCTAGAGCTCTTTGCTAAGTGAGAACCCTGGAGGACTGGACAGAGCTGGTTTTTTGATCGAATCTCAGAGCAGCAGCAGCATTTTGTCCTCTCTCCTTCTTTTTAATGTATTTATTTTTCAAGGCCTTAGTTCAGATCCACAGAGGAGGGTAAATCACACATTGGCAAAGTCTGGCACAGGCTACCTGCCCTTTGCATCTGACAACCACGCTCTAACCGCAGGAGAGGATGTGTCCTCATTATCACCAGCATTTTTTAGGCTGTGGACAAAAGGACCACGGTGCAGAGAGTGTACCTATATTCCAAGCAGACACAAGGTTGTTTTATTATATGTAATATTATTTAATTTCACAAGTGAACGCTTGCGCCTAGCCCCAAGGAAGCCAGCCCAGCCTGCCTTCTCCAAGCAGGCAGGCAGGAGCAACAGATCCCTCCTTCAGCATTGATCAGCTTGCAAAGCTCCAGCAAAGGAAGCTTTACACCTCTCACAGATGATCCCATGCAGCATGCAATAGCTGCTGTGCCTGCACAGGATTTGGGCAGGGATCAGCCTGGCTCATCCACAGCTGTGCTGCTGGGCATTTGCAAAGCACGTAGCCTTGGTGGTCACCCCAAAAGAAGTTATTTCTGAAGCAAAGAAGATGCAGTGGTCAAAAAGCAGCTACCTTCTCTACCTTCCAATCCATCACCTATAGCATGGCACCATGGCACCCAAATGCAGTATCCCCCACTGCAGCACTGGGAAGCCATGATAATAGCATGGAGTAGGGATAGCTGGGTGAGTCAGCCTTGCATGGCCGTGGCAGGGTCCTGCAAGTTACTACATCCAGTCTCCAACTTATTCTCACCCATGGACCAGAGACTGGAAAGGCCACCAGAGACCATGAGAAGTAGGAAAATACCAGGCTGCACCTTTATTAACAAAATGCATTCACTGGCTTAACACCCACATAATTAAAAGCAGGCACATCCCTCGATAACTGCTAGCACAGGGATGTGCCTGGTTGGTCGTGTTTGCTTTAGGGGGCCTGTGATAGTACCTACAAAAGCAAAGCCAGCCACCAGCCCCTCTGCAGAGTGAAGCTGCTCACAGCCCTGATGAAACACACAGCTGACCCTGCCTTGCCCCAAGGATCTCCTTCTCTTCCTATCAGAACAGGAATAACAGCAGCTCCTTCCTCCCCAAGGAGGTCTGAGCCATCCACTGCTACTCCCAGAGGCGAGCATTGCCCCTGGGGGATATTTGGGTGCTGAGGGGCTGGATTCAAACCCTCCTAGCAATTCAGAGGGCTCAGACAGCAGTAGGGACCTCAGCCCTGATGGAGGAGAGGATGCTTTCACTCACTGATGCTGGGAATGACAGCAGGCCATGCTCTCCACGCTCATCCACTAGCCAACTCCCTGGCTCCACCTGGCTCCTACTGGCTTTTAGCACCACTGGTGGGAACAGGCAACTCATACTGTCCTCTCCTCACAGGGTGGAGTGAACTGACACAGTAAATACCAATTGACTTGATGGATAAAAAGCAGGAAGTAAGAGCAGCCCCCAGTCCCTCCTCTCAGAGGGGGCCAACCACCCACCACCCAGGTTTGGGCCAGTGGAGATCCAGGCTGCGAGTTGCTTCCCACATCAGGGCAAAGCCTCCCCAGCAGCCTCTCCCTCTCACCCAGCATTTCTTGTGCTGCTTCCCCCACCAGCTCCCCCCTCATAGGATGTGTTGCATAGCATTTAAATGCAACCAGGTTTGGGCAAGCCAGATTTCAGATGATCCCATGTCCCCTCTGTAAGGCAATGCTAAGAGAGGGGTCATGATCCCTCCACCAGCTGCTGCAAACACAGCCGCGACTACAGTACAGCATCATTTATTGCAAACCCTTTCAGCCTTCCTCCTTTAGCTTCCCCCAAGTGGGGAGCAGCAGAAAGCAATCCCCGCAGGGGAAAGAGAGAGGAGATTCCCACAAAATGGACACAGGATTAATTCTTCCAACTGCTGCAGCTTTCCTTTCATTCTGCAACTTTATGAACATCACTTGATGCCCCAGAGGGCATTGCAAGTCACCTGAAGGAAAACAGCTTCTTCCACTGCCAGCATCCGGGCTGCCTCTGAAGCAGAGGGCGGCAGCCCTGGCCATGCATGGCCAAGCTGCCCAGACATCTCACAGCCACGTTGCTGGATCAGCGGTGCCTCAAAAGGTCTTCGATGACAACTTTAGGGTGTCACGGCTAATTAGAGCCCTGACTATATCCTCTAATTAGGTAACACCTTCAGACAAATTACCCTCTTCTCTTCAAACCATGTCATGCCTTCGCATATGATCCCTAACTGACTTAAAAGCAGACTCGGCACTTCTTCCCGGACCTCCTTCCACTTCACAAGGTATTTCAAAATAAATAAACCCCTGGTCCTCAGCCCTGGCTCAGAAACCAGCTGGGAAAGTGCCCTTGCGTCCACACAGGCACGTACCGGCACAGCCAGACAAAACCTCCATCAGAGGCAAGCAAACGCACTGAGGCAGTGGCATCATCCTCCTCTAATCTCTCATTTCTAGCCATCCTAGTGCTACTTTCAACAACAGTCAGCAGAGTCTTTTCTAGGAGGACAGGAGTATTGTGATGCATCAGTGTCCTACTAAAAATATTGCCTGGGGGCTTGTGAGAGAAGCGGTGCTCCAGCAAAGGAGCCTGGTATCTGGCAACAGAAGGCATTAGAAAAACTAACCATTTAGAAATTAATATGCCAGAATGTTATCAAGCACCAACATTTCAATCCACAAGCTTGATTTCTGTTTTCATTAAGTAATGAATAAACTGCAACGATCTGAATGTTTTCAGTTTTCCACTAGCACAAAATTTTAAGTAGATAGGCAAAAAAACCCCACCATCATAACTGCAAACATGCTGAACAAAAACTATCAAAATTCATAGAAGATAAATATTGAGTCCTTCCAAGCCTGCTATGAGAACAATGTCTCTTTATTTGCTTTTCGCGAGGTTTGTTATAACAAGAGAGAGAGACTCCACTATACAGTGTTTTAATATACATACATGCATTCACAGCTGGAATAATATATTTTAATGACAGAAGACAATATTACAGCTGAATGTATGCAGAAATGCATAAACATACCTTCAAAAACACATTCTTTGCACCCTACCCAGATATATACATGGACAAATATGTATATTATACATATATATATACACACACTCTCACCGTGTTTCAGATCGATCAGAACCGTTCATTAAATCAGACTCTCTAAAGTTTCTGCTGCTTTGGGAAAACATGACCCTAAGGAGACATCACACGTGAACTTAACATCCAGCAGAAAATGAAACCATAATACACTGCATCTTGAAAGCCAGCCCTAAATCTAACTTAATCCCTGCTCTGGACAATGCCTCCAGAGAGGCATTAAAACCATACTAGGTGTTTTCCTGGATTTCCCAAATTCCCCGGAGATTCCCTGGCACTCTGGCTGCATCCACCTCCTCCTCGCTTCGGAGATGTTTCCGGCTGAGCGCTCTCATCCCTACTCCTGCTGCTCCCACCGCTGCCAACGCACAGATCCAGCGGAGCAGCATCCATCCGGAGAGCCGCGTCCTGCCCTTGCCGCAGGACGAGGTACCCGGGGAGAGCCCGTGGGGTTTAACACTCGGATTCCTGCAAAATGCGCAGGAGGGATGATGTACAGGGGGATGATGTACGGGGCTTGAAGGGTCAAGAGCGGCTTTGCATCCTCCTTTCCCCAACCCCGACAAAGGGATTCCAGCAGATCTCGTGCCCCCTAGTGTCATCCTGGCGAACGGACCGGCACTGGGCACCGGGCACAACCTGGCCCTAGCAGTGCCCTTACTTTGCCCACAGTCAAGCCGCCACCGTGTCCTGCTGGTACCTAAAGCACAGTTAGACGCCTTTTCCAACAGTTCAGGTGAAGGGCAGCGTGAGCTCGTTTGCCCTCCCGAACACCCTCCAGGCAGCAATAGCCCCCCAAGTGTGCCCGTGCCCGTCCCACTACTACCTCTGTTATGCTCCTGCAGAGCCTCAACCAGATCTGCCCCACCGGCAGATAGCCCGAGTGGTGTCCCTGGCGAGGGGCCAAGAGGAGGAGGCAGAGAGCATCTGCGGTGGACACTGTCCAGAACACAACTCCTCCTAAAAATAGATGGTCCCTGGAAGGGCACGGCTCTTCCAGGGAATGGGAATGCTCGGTGCTAGGAGCTCAGGGTTTGGGGTGACAGAATTTAAAAGTGCATGAATGCAAGACACCGCTGCCTTTGCAAAAAGTGCACATTTCTTAGCCGTGAGAACACCTGTGGCATCAAGCTCTGGCCATTAGCACAAAAAGCAATGCACGAAACCAGCCCAGAACACAGCATCCCTGCCTGCCAGCCTGCTCTGACCAAGTGACAAGATCCAGTATCTCCCGGGAAAATGCCCATGTTGGCTGCAATACTAATGGGTACAACTGGTACCAGACCCCACACACAGAGCACCTAAACAAGCAGCATGTGCTGGACAGGAGCACAGGAAACGTGCATTGCACCCATGCATGTGCCTCGGTTTCCCCATCTGTCCAGCAGCCCCGACGCAGCTTCCCCTCCTTTATTTTGCTCATCCCTCCTTGTTCAGCTATTAGCTGCTGTGGGGAGAGGCACCCCACGGACATCACCTAGAGCACCAGCCCTTTCCAGCGTTTGCTAGCAGCATGCAAGCAAACCTCGGCAACTCACCACCAAAATTTGGAGGAATTCTCCCCAGGGCACTGACCTGGGTATGCTGCTTTCTTCTGCAACACCGAGCAGAGACTATAGCTTAGAATAATGGGGAAGTAACTCAGTTCAGTGCTGACAAAGCATCACAAGCCCCAGTGGGGTGGGAGGGGAGGAGGTGTCTTTCCCTTATGCTGCCATGCCTGGTATACATCATGTTTAGGGCCAGGCATACGTCACCGACACAAAATGGACAAATTGGAGGGATTTCAGAAAAACGAGTGACAAAAATGATCAGGAGGCAGAAGGGATTGATTTACAAGAGGAGATTAAAAGAGCTGTGATCAGTCTAGCTGGGCTGAGCAAGTACTGACAGAAGCAGTCAGATGCTAATCTGCAAATGGGATGAAAACGATATGGGAAGGAATAATTTAGCATCTTCAGCAGTAATGGGATGAAATTAAGGGGAACTCGGGGCTGATTAGGTAGGCAAAAAAAAAAACCCAAAAACCCAAACCCAACCCAAAATAAAACTCCTTTCCTAGTTGTGCATGACTGTCTCTATCAAAACACACAGTCCCCCAAACTCTTTCTGCCTAGGACAAGGACGCTTTGCAGCAACTGTGCCTCCGTGCCTAAGAAGGTGTGTGCGCGCGCGCACACACACAACACACACACACACACACACAGCCCTTCCCCATCCTTGACTCACACTCAGGAAAGCAGCCGGGCCTCCACGTTAAACCAAGAGGACAGAGGCTTCACGCTTGCAGCAAAGCAGCAGAGAGCGAAGGCTAAAGCTGCTGAGAGCGGTGGGAAGGTCCCCACAGAAGGATGCCTTTGCACTCTCAGGTCTTCATTGGGGTAAAAGGTGCTGAGACAGCTTCCTGCAAAGTCACAGGAGTGAGCTCAGCTTTGAGCACTCAGATATTTACACACAAACAGCACATTACTCAGCAACTCCCATTTGTCAGGCTCAACGGCAGCAGCAGCAATAATAAACGACAGAGCCGAGAGACAGGCTCCCCAGGCGCGCACCCAGCCCCAGCCTGAGCCAGAGCAGGATGCATTCCTCCAGCTTGCCGGGGAATTAACTGAGAGTGGCTGGGAGCCGGGGCTCGCACCCACAAAACTCCTGCTGCCGGCTTCGGAGCGTTGGCCACGTCTCAGAGCTGAGCCTTGGCTGCATAGTTATTTGTATGTGTATGTACACAAGCTTTGTGGCTGCAAGAGGTACCAGGGCTTTTTCCTTCGCAAGTCCAGGAGGTGCTGAGCTCCTTCCATGGGGATGGGGGGACAGTGCCTTGGCAGGATCGGGTTGTCTTGGGGTAAATCAGACCAAAGATAACACACAATCATCAGATCGTGGCTTGGCCTTTTCTGACATCAGGCTCAGATGAAGTTACCCTAAAGGGCTGTTGCAAAGAAGTCTGCCAGGCACGGGGCTCTCATTTCAAAAGCGCAGCCCTCCTCAGAAAAGTCCACCCTCCCCAGCGAGCTCTGGTCCCAGGACCTGGTCCCAGCAAGATGCCAGGTCAGACATGAGCATCCCTTGCGCATCTCCAGCCATCATGGCAAAGCTCTAACTCCTCACAGAGGGGCTGGCCAGGGAGCAAGAACGGCTGCTCCCACATATTTGCACGTTTCGCAGGAAGCAGCCAGCGTCCCTGCGTCGCTGCCTGCGCACACAGCCGGCAGGACCGGCAACGGCGTGTGCAGGTCCTGTCCCTCACAGAGGTAAACAATGTGTGTGCCCTGAGAGCGGGCATGGTCAGAGTTAAACGAGCAAAATCCTAGCAAAAGTCAGCAAGTTCCTGAGCAAAAAGCAGTCCGAGAAAAGGACCTCCCGGACTATCCCACAAATTAAAACACAAAGAGACGTGAAAAGGAAATCAAAATAGCTTTGCAGGCAATCCACTTTCTGCAACCTGTGCTCAGTACAGATCCTACACATGTGTCTATAAGCATGGGTTGGGGAAAAAAGGGGCTTTCTAAGAGTCTGAAGGAGAAGTGCTGATCTTTATACCAAAAAAAGTTTAGCCGTTTAAGAAACAACTGCCAGAGGAGCCAGGGAAGCTGAAACATGCAGACCAGGTTCTGTCCCCAGCAAAGGCAGCACAAATTAGCTCACGCGCTGGTTGGAGCCCCGATCTGGTTTTAAGATTGCAGTGGGGGGGAAGTCAACAAGATGTGGAAATGTCAGGGAGTTTGTGCAGCAAAGGGATCGGTGTGTATTATGCAATTCTGGAAGGCAGCCCTCATACTCACGCTCGGGATGAACTGCCTAACCCAGGGAGAGCACTTCCACAGAAGCGCCATCCAGACGCTTTTCTTATAAAATCACACCACCCCCTCATAAAAAAAACCCAAAAACAAAAAACAAAAAACAAAAAAACAGCACTGCCACAGCAGAGGCAAGAGCAGGTTGCGCCTTTTGGAGAAACGAAGAAAAAGTCTGCTCTCCCGCCCAGGAAACCCAGGGGCTCCGGTTTACAAAGAGCCACCCTGCAACCTCGGCTCTAGCCCTGCTCATGCAATGCAGCAGGCAGGAGAGCTCATCCCTTCCCAGCCTTCAACCTGATGCCGTTCCCAGCGGCCGCGATGTCCTCCCCGCTGGGGTGGGGGTCCCGCCGTGCCTTCCCGCCGCAGACCCGCTGCCCTGGGGG